>JARQWZ010008584.1:0-26068 GCA_033150135.1 Gobio occitaniae | reverse complement strand
TCTGTGTGCCTCCGTGTCCTCGCTACATTACAAGCACGGACACACATCAACTCTGTGTGCAGTGTCTCGGTGTGCAGCACGCCCGGGCTGCTCTCGGGGGAGTGGCCTGTGGTGATTGTGCAAGGCTGCCGCTGAGAGTGCTGCGCTCGCGGCTGGCTGTCTTTGAGGAGACTGGCCAGCCCCGTGAGCCCAGCGGTTCTGGGCCTGCGTCTGTTGAGGCAGCGCGGCGCCGTAGATCGTGGGGCTCACAGATGAATCTGTCGAGGGATTCAGGACTGCTGAGGCACCTTCCTCCTCCTCCTCCTCCTACGATTCAGATATCCTCCCGCTCTGCGTGGAAGCCCGCGCTGCGGCTTATTCCCACGGGCGAAGGATCCGGTTCTCAGGCTGTCTGACTCTGAGGAGTCGGACGCTATGGGAATCGAGGCCGGTGATGTGGGGCCGTCGCCACTCCACACGCCCACTATGGAGGAGCTTGTGGAGGTTATAACCCACGCCGTGGCCAAGCTTAATTTAGATTGGCCACAAGAAATAGTGGACATCCAGCCGCCATCTAAGCTGGATGAACGCTTTTTCAGGCGTCGGGTTCAGCCTCCACGTCGGGGCCTTCCCTTCTTCCCTGATTTACACAACGAGTTGTGTAAATCATGGGAAAGACCCTTCTCAGCCCGCTTATCAAATTCCCCAGTGCTGGACTTTGCAAACGTGCTGGGGGCGGCTGAGTCGGGTTATGCAGCGTTGCCACCTCTCACCCGGGGCCGCTGCATCATTGAAGGCTCCGGCGCTCCCCACTAATCCTTGCCGCGATACCTCCAGGTTGGTCGGCAGGGCTTTTGGTGCGGCGGGTCGCGCTGCTGGTTGCGTGCACACCAAGGCGGTTCTGCAGGCATACCAAGCCAACCTCCTCAAAGAGCTGGATGAGGGCGAGGGTCCCTCCCCGGATGATGTCACTGAACTCCGGACGGCGACCGACTTGTCTCTCCGCATTACCAAGGAGATGGCCCTCGCTGTGGGTCGCTCCATGCTGGTCTGGTATGCGTGGAGAGACATCTGTGGCTCAACCTGTCGGGGATCAGGGAGAGGGTGAAACACTTTCTCCTTGATGCCCCGATCTCGCCTTCTGGCCTCTTCGGCGGTGCAGTTGATACCGTCGTCGAGAGGTTTCAGGAGTCGAGGAAGCAGTCGGCCGCCTTCCAGAAGTTCATCCCGCGCTGCTCTGGCTCCTCGGCGAAGGCTGCTCCGAGTGGGCTCCCAGTCCGTCATCCAGCTCTATGCACCGCGAGGTGCAAAAGCAGAGTGTCGCCTCCCGCACCCCTCCTGAGGGAGCTTGGCAAAGGAGGCGTCGCGCTCGCAAGAAGCCTTCTCAGCTGAAGGGCGACCTGAGGGACGCCATTCAGGCCAAGAAGGCTTCCAACGATCCTAGCTTCGGCCAGGTTGCTAAGAGCCGTCCCCCCACAGGGTTGAATGATTGAGGTCGCTTCCTCCCTGGGGCTCTCGGGGATTCCCTGCGCACGTGCGCTGCTCCAGCCGCCTCTATTAAGACCTGCGGCGGTCCAGCATTCGCGTACACCCCGCCAAAACTCTTCCCAACCTTCACCCTGCCGGTCAGCCACTTCAGGGGGTTGGGGAGGAGCCTCGGTTAACACCCGAGACTGGCCTCGAGAGGCTAGTTCCCTTAGTAGATTATATCGGCGCATGGTCATGCCTTCCGGGAATATCTGCGTGGGCCCTACGCACTATAGACCAGGGTTACAGGCTGCAGTTCGGTTTCCCTCCCCCGAAGTTCAACAGGGTGGTCCGGACTGTGGTCGGCCCGGAGCAGGTGCGGGTGATGGAACAGGAAGTACGGTCTCTGCTGGTCAAGGAGGCTATAGAACGTATTCCTCCGCCAGACAGGGAGTCCGGCTTCTACAGCCGGTACTTCATAGTTCCCAAGAAGGATGGTGGGTTGCGTCCGATAATAGATCTCAGGTATCTGAACCGGTCTCTGAGGAGATACAGGTTCAGGATGCTCACAATTCCACCCATCGTGAGTCAGATCCAGTGCGAGGACTGGTTGTCACGATAGATCTGAAGGACGCATACTTCCATATCTTCATCCTTCATCTCACAGGAAGTTCCTGAGGTTTGCTTTCGGGGGCGAAGCATACCAATATCGGGTTCTTCCCTTCGGCCTAGCTCTTTCCCCTCGCACCTTCACAAAGTGTATGGATGCAGCACTGGCTGCGTTGAGATTCCAGGGCATCCGTATACTCAACTATATCAACGACTGGCTCATTCTGGCCCAGTCACACGATATGGCTGTTCGACATTGAGATCTTGTTCTGGCTCTCATAAGGTGCTTGGGGCTGAGACTCAACACGAAGAAAAGCGTGCTGACGCCCTCCCAGAGGACCACGTTCCTGGGGGTTGTGTGGGATTCGACGTTGATGTGGGCACAATTGTCCCCCGCACGCATTGAGTCCATACTGGCGATGGTCTCGAGAGTGAAGCTGGGCCGCATCCTCACTGTGAAGCAGTTCCAGAGACTGCTGGGTCAGCAGCTGGGTCATGGCAGCAGCGTCCAACGTGATACCGTTCGGCCTGCTCCACATGAGACCCCTCCAGTGGTGGCTGGGAACCAAGGGTTTCTTCAAGAGTATTTTGAAGAATGTTTGTAACCAAGCAGAGAGAGCAACCATTGACTACATAGTAGGTAAAGAAAATACAATGGTAGTCAATGTTTACTCTATCAGCTTGGTTACAAACATTCTTCAAAATATCTTCTTTTGTGTTCAGCTGAACTAAGAAACTCATACAGGTTTGGAACAACTTGAGGGTGAGTAAATGATGACTGAATTTAAATTTTTGCGTGAACTATCCCTTTAAAGAAAGGCTTTCTACAAACCTTAACTTAATGAAGTGGTCAAAATAATTTCTGACCCGCTCCATGTCTTCCAACATATTGCGCATCTTATGATGTGTTTTATCTTACTCATGCTGTTCACTTTTCATAATCTACATAGATGAAATAAAAAAAGAACATAATATTTAAACATAAATATGAAACTAAATATTTAGTTTTGTTTTGCCGGATTTTGCTGGAAATGCAGAAATAAGCCATAATTTTGTTTTATTTGTAACTCTTTGGTAGATTATACATTTATAATTTTAATTACATTAGGCACTTTAAAAGTGTGTGGGCCCTTATATCGTCCTAACTTTACCCCCTTTAGCGGCGCCCCTGGTGATGTTAATTTCAGAGAATCCCTTTTCACAGTCAGCACTGCTAACAGCAAGGGACTGCCTGCTGCAGTTTTAGCAGCCCATCAGTTACAGGAATTTCTGGATGCTCTTTGAAATCTCTGAATCTCTGTCTGACACCGGAAAAGTTGATGTCAAAAAGGTCACAGAGCTCTCTTATCTCATCCTCTCATAAAAATAAAAAAAAACTGGCCATTATTAATTTAGTCAAAAAGTGACTTTTCACTTTCAGTCACCATTCGAGCGCACACTTTCAGCCAGAGCTTCATAACATTTTTGAAGCTCTGGCTAGGTTTTACCCTATAGGTCCTTTTGCAGTGTTACCCCATACAATGTGTTCCAGTCTCCACTGCTTCGGCTGCCTGTCTGTAATATGGTCCAGGGTTGTGTTGTCTGGCTAAAAAATTATCAAATTCTCTCTTAACCAGGTGCATAGCTCGAGATAATGATATGTCCCTTGACTGCAAACTTTCATATAAATCTTTAAGCTACTCCAGAGCATCAAGCATGAGACCCAGGTTCTTTATATCATATATTTATGTATATCATATTCATGTTCTCTCATTTGCACTGCGTTCAGCATCATGATTGACTTTGCAGAAATGAGCAAAAGCGCCTTATGCATTGTCCACACTGCCTTCACTGTTCTGTGTGATGAGGCCACCCACCTCACACTCAGGACTCTGCCAATATTTTTAACCACAATTCCTAAGTCTGAGACGGCAGAACTGAGCTTCCTTTTATTCTATTAATAAAAATTATTAATTTCTGTGCACTACTTAACAGCATCCCATCCGACAGCTCAAGTCTATGGTTTAAACAATGCCAGCCGATCAGACATGGGAACTTGCTTGTTAGCCTGCTAAAGACTCTAGCTTGTCCCCCTAACATAACAGAGGCTCCATCAGAGCAAAATCCAACCAAACACTCGGTTGAGAAAGGCATTATCAAGGCCATGACCAAATAAACAATTCAAAAGAGCGTCAGTAATTACCTCTGCATTAGTGGATTGAAGTTCCACCAAGACTACGAACAATGTAGTTGGTTCAGAATTATTAACTGAGCACCTCAGGTACACAAGGAGGCATGTTTTTTTCTTAGCAGTATCTTCATCAATAAGTATGGTGAGTTTTGGGTCTTGTAGATATAATGCTTGCCATTAAGGTGCAATAATGCTCTGCTGCGACGACACACAGTCAGTCAATGATCCATGACGGCGTCACGTCTCTGTCCACTGTCGGTTTGTTTGTACCAGTTTGTTTGTACCAGTGCGGTGTACAAGTGTCTGTCGTGAGAAGTCCTCACTAGTGTCTACGTCTTTATCCACCCATCGTTCTACTGATTGTCAAGAATGAGGGATTTACGCACACTCATCGCAATCGCGCTCAGAACATCATGGATTATACACAACAATAACCTGGCGCTGGCATTACTAACCGGTGACCAAAAACCACTCACCTACAGCCGGGCAGATCTCCTTCAGCTCCGATTCTCTGCATTCTGCCAGCAAAAACCACCAGTTGCACTCCCACCGGAGATCAAACCAAGGCGAAGAGGCAGACGAGGAGGCGTAAGAACTAGACTCCGAAAGCGTCCCTTCAGGCCCCCTCTCCCTTCCATCATATTAGCGAATGTCCGTTCGCTCAGGAACAAAATGGACCTGCTGCACGCTAAGTGCTCTATGGAGAGAGGCTACAGGGATGCCTGCATCATCGCGCTCACCGAAACCTGGCTGGACGAGGAGGTCCCGAAGTCCGAGGTCAGTCTTGATCACTTCACCATCCTAAGAGCTGACAGGACCCATCAGTCAGGCAAAGTGAGAGGTGGTGGGATCTGCATCTATGTCAACAACAGATGGTGTGATAACATCAAGATCCACAACAGGATCTGCACACCAGATGTGGAGATGATGACCGTGAGCCTGTGTCCCTTCCACCTCCCGAGAGAATTCTAGACGGTGGTTGTAACCTGTGTTTACATCTGCCCAAGTGCCAACGCTAGGGTCGCAGCAGAGCTAGTAGCCGACAATGCTAACACCATGCTAGCCGCTTATCCAGAGGCTCCGGCGTTTATCCTGGGAGATTTTAATAACTGCAGGCTCAACGATGTTCTGCCATCCTTCCACCAGTTTGTGGATGTTCCAACGAGGAAAGAGAACATTTTGGACCTGTGCTACAGCAATGTTGCCGGTGCCTACACTGCACGCGCCTTCCCGCCACTCGGTTTCTCTGACCACAACGTCATCTTCCTCCTCCCGCAGTACAAACCGGAACTGAAACGGATCAAACCAACAACCTACAGCGCCACTCTCTGGAATGGAACGGGGAAGAGCACGGAGGAGGCGATCGATCACCACCCGTTCCGCTACCTGAGCTGCCGTGGGACTTCCTTCCATCAGCCAATGGTGAGCGATGCGCTTCAGTTCGGCTGCTTGGGCACGGGCTGGCACACGAGGCTTAAATTCCCATTCATGAAACTGTTGGGCAGCACAGATAGATGAGAGTCCCAACCTCGCCAGGATTTCCCGCTTGACTTCGTCATAATCCTCAGCGATCGCACGGGGAAGTGAAAAATAAGCCCGCTGGGCTTCTCCAGTCAGCAAAGGTGCCAGCGCGCGTGCCCAATCGCCCTCTGGCCACTCTTCGCTCTGAGCAGTGGTTTCAAATACCTGCAGGAAAGCCTCCACGTCATCATCCGCCGTCATCTTCGGCAGCAGGCGGGTGGCTTGGGCACGCGGATCAGGTAGCGGAACGCGCTGGGCGGCGGCAACACGGATGGCGGTGATTTCATCTTCCGTCCTGCCCTGGCGGGTGGCGAGATGTTCCGCGATTTGTTGCTGGCGGATGCTCACCTCCGTGAGGCGCTGCAACACTTCCTCCATCTTCGGGGAGCGAGCGCGCTACTTCCGGGTCCTGGCGTGCAGAAAAAAAAACAAACAGAGAAGATTAGGATTTTTGGGTGCGGTGAACCTGTCGGTGATTCCTCACGATTCTGCCCGCATTCTCCACCAATGTCACGGGGTGAGGAATCACACGACAAGGCAGGTTGAGTGAAAAGGCCCCGGAGGGTGGATTTTAATTACAGTGCTCGTGATAAAGGTGAAAACAGTAAGTGAGCCGGTGCGTGATGGCTGGTGAATCCTCGTCCCGTGTGGTGCTCGATCCTGGTGAAAGTGGGTGTCCAAAACGTGCTCCAGTGAAGTGGGCTGTCGGTCACTCGCTGCTTTCTAGGAGAACAAAGAGAGAGGTTAGTCCAGCAGTACATTCAGCTCGAGACCAGAGTCTGTCTGTCTGCTCAGCCGTAGCTGCTTTTATATCTCCGGGCTGATGAGGTGCAGCTGTGACCGATCAGCCCATGGTGATTGCGTGCAGGTGCGTTGTTGCCAGGGCGACGCTGATTCCTCTGGTGGACTCGTCACAATGTAAATGTTATATGTTAATACTACATGTCAAATGTTACATGTTATATGTTGCTGCTGTATTTTTGGAAATAAGATGATGTGTGAAAAAGAATATCCCTATAGGACAATAAAGACTCTATCTATCTATCTATCTAAGGCACCTTTCATTTCTTTTGAAATGAATTGTATGATATTGGCACGCCACATTTGAGTGCAGTGTTGACCCCATTTGCCTTTTGCAAGTCAGAAGTTTGGGGGTCTGTGAAGGGTTTATTACCTTTTGCAATTTAATAAGATGTTCTGAATAATGACATTGTAGAGGAGGTTATCTCCTCTTGTGTCAGAAGTAAATTTGAGCCTAACTGCTTTTCTGATCTCTTTTTCGGTTTTACAACTGCCTGTATGTGACTTTGCGATGACTTGTGTTCATGTATTTTCTTCTGCAGTGATGTCATTTATTTAGTTTTTGTTCTTCCATATGGGAAATTTTACAGTTTTGCCATTCACTGGAAAAAGTGTACCTTTGATATCCTTATCTGTAAACACCAAGTGATGAGACACTTTTGCACACAGAACACCCTAACTTCTTGTTAGAGACATAAATAAATGGGTATGCTTGTTTGAAATATTCATATTGAGAAATTCTCCAAACAATCTGGCAAATTCTGTTCTATGTGTGTGCTACTGCTTTGGGCTAGGCTACTGGTAGTGTTTTTGGCTGTGGTGTTAATGCTGCTTTGGGATACGCTGTTATTGGTCTGTGCAGTGCTCCTACTGCTGGATTGGGCAGTGCTGCTACTGCTGGGCTGGGCAGCTGATGCTGTGCTACTCCTGCTGGCCTTGGCTGCCACTGGGTTGCTGCTGAGCTGTGCAGTGGCGCTGATGCTGGACTGAGCTGCTGATATTGGGATGCGATGCTACTACTGATGCTTCTCTGGGCTATGACCTGGGCTGCTTTCATTCCCCTAATCATGGTGAAAATATGGATTTTGAAGAGTCACTTCAGCTTAAATCATGATGACTGCAACAATAAAAATGGAAAATGCAATCTGCTCTGCATCAGGCCAAATAAGTCATTTTTTCAAGTACATCACAGCGCAAATTACCCAGTTCCATGGCCTGGACTGGCTGGAACTGTCCATTTACGTGGCATGGCATCTAAATAACAATAAAGACTAAATATTAAAACACTAAATAATGTATTGTCCAATTCATTATCAAAACATCACATAACAACAATGCTTGGTAGGCTTCATAGGCTATCCATTGCCTGATTTAAAAATAAATTCTAAAAACAATGACTTAGGATGCTATCAGCTAGTCCTTCAGGGTAATTTTCTTCCTGTTGTGTTTAGGCAGCATTTCCAGACCAATCCTTACCTTTGGAAATAATCAGCGATCCTTCGTTTGCATCCTCTCTTGTTGCAACCCGTTCTCACTCCCAAGGCATCAAATCCCGAAGCATGGTCAAGTGCTTTCCGCGTCACAATAAAGACGTTAAAGGCCCCCCTCGTCACTATATCGACGCGCTGAGTGCTCCATTCATTTCAATGAGAAACCTTTGGCGTCAGATACAGACGCGTTGGGCATGGGATCGTTATCGTCATGATGACCATATATCGGGTTATGATTTTGCCATTATGACATGTTGGACTGTGATTCTCAATTTAATCAGCCAGCATAATTTTATTTACGCTAGACACTTTTTAACATGTAACCCAACCCCATTCCATCCCTAAACCTATCCATTTGTGTGGTATATAAAACACAGATATAACAGGCAGATAGATGCGACTGCATGCACAATTTATTAAAAAAGTAAAAATATTCCAAGTGTTCCGAGGCCAAGCGATTGATTTGGGTGAAGGAAATCCCCAAAAGCGATCAACATCTCCATCTGCAGAAGATCATGAACAGAAGACATGTTTCTGTGAATGGAGACGGCTGAGAGCTCGCGTTAGAATAACTTTGGATGATTTCAGGTAGAAATCTAAAGCCGCACGGTGCCAAAATATAATGAAATAACCACCTTAATGTGTAATGTTGACATTTTTTTTTATTTTGACATGAAAGCTTAAATGTTAAGGGAGCAAACTGGCCCAAAATCTCAAAATTGACTATGTTTTCACCTGTCGTGTCTCGCCTTAATAAATAACACCTAACGTTAACTCGCTAGCTAGCCAGCAATACAGTCATGTAACTCAAGTGTTACAACAGCGGATTCACAAACCTGTAACACTTGTCCGCGTTTCATCTGACGCTGAATCTCTCTCTGGCCGGTGAGGTTTAGTGTTCCTTTTAAAAAAAAATTTTATGTCCATGTTAGCCGGTTAACTACGACGCCTGTGAAATACAAAAGCCCGCCAATCCCTGATGAAAACGACGAAGAAGAAGATGTATATTCTTCTTTGTTAGTTTTTATTGGCAGTTGGCATTGGCAAACAAGCTGAGTGATGTGCGATGCATTGCCGACCGCCACCACACCACACACGGTAATAGAGCTTTTGTTTCATTTTTTGCCGCTCCAGTCTGAAAGACTGGGAGGAAATGAAACAACGTTTAAGTATTTTTTTTTTTTAACTAAAAGATTCGGGGCTTTTGACAAAACATTCGGGGCTTAAGCCCAATTAGCCACCCCCCCCGCTCCGCCCCTGTGTACTATCATTGATATTAATTAATCTATTTATTTATTAATTTATCTGACGTGCCGGAACACAGTTCCGGACCATTCCGGCCCACTTTAACCCCTGGAATCAATCAAAAAACTTACTTTAGCTGGATAATAACGTTTTTCTAGAGCTGATGTACAGCCAAAACAATCTCTCTTCCATTCATTTCCTGTTAGCACAGTAAAGCTGCTTTGAAACAATCTGTATTGTTAAAAGTGCTATTTAAATGAAGGTTAAATAGCCATTCAAATAGACAAAAAAATGGACTGGCCTCGCCCCTGAACCCTATTAGAGATGTCCAACAACCCACTATTCGGAGTGCTGCAGCCGGGCTAATTTTCAGCTTGACCATTAGACTGCTTTTTCCCACCCACAAAGATGGTTCAGTATCGCCTCCACAGTGTCTGTTTTGTCAGCTTTTTTAGCACAAGTACACCTCCATCTGTTTAGTCCCTGATGATACATTCATCATTACCATCCCCTCTGAACATTTGGGCTTCTTTAATGTCATCTTTGACTACGAGATTGAACTTGGATAGGTTGAGACTTGCAGATGGGGGTGCTGTCCTAAAGGGCTGCTGCTGACTGTGGTGCTGTGTAACACTGTCACAGCCATAGACCTATACGCACGGTTTACTGACTATGGGCTCACTTACTCCCAATAGCCCTCGGTGTGGGGTTATCTGGTCTGCATTCAGTCCCCCTTCAGCCATGTCACAAATGGTAAATGACAATAATAAATGGCATATGTTTTATTAGTTTTTTGCAAAGTGAGTGATAATGTCAGCATATAGTTAAAACAGCAATTACAATATTATAGTAGATTACACGCCTACTGTATGCATAAAGAACATGTTCACATAATCTCAATACATAATGTTTCACAGACTATTATAATCAAACATACCCTCCCCTACTCAACTCTGGTGTAGCCCTTTAACTGTCAGTGTCCAAGTTATCCAAGAGTTTGAAGTGGACCTAATCTCATTTTACACAGTTAATCCCCCTTTACCATAGAACACAATAATATGTACCCAGGATTAATTAATTAAAAATAATTACTCGGATTTTAGTGCAAGTATACTAAACTGACATGTCCCCAAGTAAATTTACCTAACTTCAGCCACAAATATAAGTAATAAAAATCAAACAAATTCCAAATTTTTCAATATTGTTGTATATTCTTATTTATAATATTCCTCACCAATATATATTTTTTGTTATTAAAACAAACCTGAACCTGAACTGAATGTCTCCCCTGTTACTCTGATGGAAAATCCATCTGAACACCATCTGAACCCCTTGACTGTTCCTCTAATCACATGACTCTCAGGAAGTAGAATACCTTTTGGCGGCAAACTATCCACAAGAATCAAAGTAAGTCTCTCGCCTTAATTTGCACTTTTTTCAATGTATTACAACGATTCATTGATGTGGTAAAGCATAACATGTCCACCCTGTTATGCTTATTTATAGTGGAAACTGATAATTGATTGTAATATTGAAAATATGGTTAATAAACATGTTAAAAATCTTCCTCAGTGATCACTGCGCACTAGCTTGTTGTTCATCACATACAGTAAATAGCGATGGCTAACTTTAGCATAAAATGTCCCTCCTGTTACTGTCCACCCTGTTACTGTTTTGCACAGTAACAGGGTGGACATATTGTAACAGAGTGGACATAATACCTAGGTAAATAAGTGTTTATAGCATTTATTTGTATTTATAATCAATTTATAAGGAGTTTATTTTAAAAATAATTTAATAATTGATATAATCTCAAGAAATAGTAGCTTAAATAGTATGCATGTATTTGTCAGGAAATGGCGCCGCTGTCTGCTGCAGAATATGTAAATATTACAATAATTATGCATTTAAAACACGTATTAATTGAGATGAGAATGTCCGGTAACAGGGTGGACATTTGACCTTTGCATGTGTGAAGAATTTGGTCAAAATTATTAAACAATAATATCCTGAGCTGGACCAATATATTTTTACTGTAGTTTAACAAGTCATTATTCAGATAAAATGATAAAATCATAGAAATGTTTACATTTTTTAATAGAAAGTTACCAAGCTGAAATGGCACCGAATAGTAAGAATGACCCAAAAATGTTTATGCTTAAAATTTCCTGCATCTTAGCGACTTCTTTATATTGCAAAAAATTCAGATAATGTCCGAAGTAATTAATTCACACACACACACACACACACACACACACACACACACACACACACACACACACACACACACACACACACACACACACACACACACACACAAACACACACACACACAAACACACACACACACACACACACACACACACACACACACACACACACACACACACACACACACACACACACACACACACACAGGTTTGTTTTGCTATCTAAAGCCCCGTTTCCAACAAAATTACCTGGAACAATTTGTACCAGGAACTTTTTTTACAGGAACTTTTTTTCCTGCTACTGTCTGCGTTTCCACTGCGGTCTAAAGAACCGTGAAGATTAGGCAAATTAGTCCGGTGACGTATGACTGCGTGCGACTGAGATTCAATCTGTGCTGCTTTTGCTGGTTATGTATTGGTTTACTAAAGAGGTAATTAACAAAACTGCGGAAAAGAGACGAGCACTGATACTAAAGCGTATTCTGAAAGCTCGTAAAGCTAGATTTAAAATAAGACAACGTATGTTATTATCAGCTATTACGTACATTGACCGTGAGATGGCTCAGACGAATGCACGCCATCAGACAGAAAGAGCTAGACTGATATTTGCTGAACGCAGAACGATCCTCGCAAAAGACTTTTAAAAATGCCGGTTGAAATAAAATGCTGCGTGATCTCAACCAATCAGCATGTTCAGCGCCCAAGTCCCACCCCCGAAAGTCAGTGGCGGTTCTAGAACACGGTAACTAGGGGGCCAGGCAAGGGCCAATTTGTGCTTTTAGGGGGCACACGTTAACATTTATCTTAACCAGTAGTTAAATAGGTAGTTCACCTAAAATGAAAATTCTATCACCATTTACTCACCCCCATGTCGTTCCAAATATGACTTTCTTATGTTGAACACAATATTAACTTATTTATTTTATGAAACTGTTGTATAAGATCAGTATCGCATTTGCACTCATGCTACTCTGGGTAGAAAAACAGAACTTGCATGATATTGCACTCGTTACTCATGTTATATAGTCTATATCATGATGTAAATGTGAGGGCGTTTTCACACTGGCAGTTTAGTTTGAATAATTGGTAATGTGAAAGTTGTCATGCGGACCCGGGTGAGCTGAGCTCAGGGGAACTGAATTTGAGACTCCCTGAAGGAGGTGGTCTGAGTTTGGTTGCGCAAATTGCAAATCGCAAATTGTGAAAGCAACAAGGACTCGGGTGCGCAAGAAAAGTAACCTGCTCATGCATTTTATCAGATGACGATGTATTTAATTCAATAAAACACATGTAAGGGATGATAATGTTGATGATTTACCTTGGATACGAGCGAGAGGGAGCCTGCGGTGTATTCGCGGTGTAGAACGCGCTCTGACGCGGACCACAACAAACCGCGTCAGTGTAAAAATGCTCTGAGACTAAAATTCAAACTGGGGCATTTTTGCAGCATATCATGAATTTTGTGGACATTCTAACTAAGAAGCACTGAAATGGTTTGGTTAACGACATTCTAACTAATACAGGTTTTTGGAACAACATGAGGGTGAGTTACATTAGGTGTTTTTATTTTATTTTTGGGGCAACTAACCCTTTAACTTATTTTCCGGATTATTGAAAGTCTTTTTTATTTGGCCATGTACTGTATCACTCTGCAGTCTCTACACGTGAAGTAAAATAGTTTCAAGTTAATTTATTTAGTTGAAAAGTAATGTATCTGTAATATGATTATGCATGCTCAATTTATGCAAGCAAAACTAAACCATTTATTTTACATGTTTTGTAGCCTACCTGCTCTCTGTTAGCGGACTCTTCGCAAAGTTAGATTAGATTAGATTAGATTCAACTTTATTGTCATTACACAAGTACAAGTACAAGGCAACGAAATGCAGTTTAGGTCTAACCAGAAGTGCAATAGCAGCAAGTGCAGGATATACAATGGTTGCATAAGTGCAGGACATGGAAATATACTGAATATATATAAATATGTATAAATAGAGAGATGGTTATTACTATAACCAGAACTGAATTTACAGGTGAGTATGTACAGTGAATTAATATACAGATGGCTATTACTATAAACAGAATTTACAGGTGAATATGTACTATGAATATAATATACAGATGGCTAGTACTTTAAACAGAATTTTTACAGTTAGAGGTATACAATAATATGTTAGGCAAGATGAGGAATATAGCAGTGGATTAAGGAAGTGCAATAAATTATGGACAGAGCTATCCGAAAAAAAGTGTAAAAGTGCAGTGGAAAGTGGTTGCATATTACAGTTAGAAGTACGGTGCAAAATGCAAATGTAAACATTGGTACTATAAATACAGTCGGCAGTGCAAATGAGCATAATCCAGTTAAGAAATGGTAGTGCAGAATGCATAAGTAAACAATTGTTACTGTAATAAAGAGTCGGTAGTGCAAATAACAAAGTGAAGGCAGATGTGAGGTAGGAGAGTTAGCAGTTTATGAGGGAAGTGGATCAGCGGGGGTTTGAGTTCAGTAAAGAGACAGCTCTGGGGAAAAAACTGTTCTTTAGCCTGCTGGTTCTGGTCCGGAGAATCCTGAAACGCCTGCCGGAGGGCAGGAGAGAAAACAGTCTGTGGGCTGGGTGCGAGGAGTCCTTGAGGATGCTGCGAGCTCGATGCAGACAGCGTTTCCTCTGGATGTGCTCGATGGCAGGCAGTGGAGTCCCTGTGATGCGCTGGGCAGTTTTCACCACCCGCTGCAGTGCCTTGCGCTCCGCAACTTGACGCATATAGCATATAGACGCATATAGCATATAGACGCATATAGCATATAGGTATAAAAACAAACATCTAATACTCTATAAGCAACACTGGACAATTGGATAAAATAATAATATTTCTCGCTATATGTGAACAAGACTGAAATTATATTATTTTCTGTATCTTTTCTCGGGAAGGCTATGCCTATATCTGAGGTGAAACACAGCACATGAACGGTCCTTTCATTGCGTTGGTAATCTTTTTTCTTTGGCTGCATCTTCCTAATTCGGAACATGATCAAAGATTACATATGTGGATGTGTTCTGAGAAATTAGCCATTGAAAATATATATTTTAACTACAAGTCATGTTTAAATTAACGAAATGACTGAATGGAATTCAAAGTCGTCAAGTCAGTAAAATTAATCTACAGTATCACTGCTGCATATGGGTGAAGTTACACACAACACAACGTGTATAAAGAGAGCTTATTTTATCTATAATCAAGTGCGTAGCAACCATTATAGCCCACGTTTTACAACTATTTGAGCGAATGCAGACTGAGTGACGAATCATTCATAAACAGACTACTTGCGCGCCACAGCGTGCAGCCTCCTCATTGCTTCTCTGCATTGGTTATTGGTTATGACACAATAAAGTACTCTTTTCATCACATACCGCCACAGCAAAAACTGCACATTGCAACCAGTTTCTGAAAATAGTTTGGTGCGATATGATTCCAAATTTAGGGGGGCCAGAGGGGGGGCCAAGCTTGTTGACACGGGGGCACTTGCCCCCCCTGGCCTGCCCCTAGAACCGCCACTGCCGAAAGTTCCTGAACTTTGAAAAAGTACTACCTCGCAAGTAGGGACTTTCAGAGGGGGAGATTTTTACCCGGAACTTCATTTAGACCCTGATTCCTGTGGTCGAAACACACCGAGTACCACCCCAAAGTTCCTAGTTCCTGGGGAAAGTTCCTGCAGTGGAAACGCGTAATGGTTTTTATACACTCACTTTGAGTGAGGGGTTTCAAAAATCATGTGACATGAACAGATTTTGTGTGTAAGCAGTTGGAAAAAACGGTAAAATGACCCACAAAACTGTCAAATTCACCTCAGCTCTTAATGCATCGTGTTTCCTTCTGGAGTATCAGTGAATGTTTGAACCTTTTTTAGTAGTTGTGTTTGAGTCCCTCAATTGTCCTCAGTGCTGAAAGATGGATCTCAAAATCATAGTCACTGCTGGAGAGGGTTCAAATGTGCAAAAGATGCTGGAAAAACTGAAGAATGTGCAGGACCTGGAGGATTTTTCTGAAGAACATTGGGCAGTTTAACTGCTCAGGACAAACAAGGGACTCAAGAACAAGCATCACAAAAAAAAAAAAACTGAAAAAAAACTGAAAAAAAAACAGCCAGGAATCAAACAGTATTAAAGGGTTAGTTCACCCAAAAATGAAAATTCTGTCATTAATTACTCACCCTCATGTCGTTCGACACCTGTAAGACCTCCGTTCATATTCAGAACACAAATGAAGATATTTTTGTTGAAAGCTGATGGCTGAGAAAGGCTTCAGATAGGCCTCTATTGGCATTCAGTACATTCACACTTCCAAGATCCATAAAAGGCACTTAAAACGTTGTTACAAAGTCCTTCTCACCACAGTGACTCTACAATAATTGTACGATGCGACGACAATAGTTTTTGTGCGCAAAAAAAATCAAAATAACACCTTTATCCAACTTGTTCTTGTCTTCCGTGTGTGCTTCCACGACGCATGCGTGAGAATATGACGTAGCGCCGGGGTTCGGGAATCCATGAAATGCCGGATCTGCGTCATATTCTCGCGCATGCGTCGTGGAGGCACACACGGAAGACAAGAACAAGTTGGATAAAGGTGTTATTTTGATTTTTTTTTTTGCGCACAAAAACTATTGTCGTCGCATCGTACAATTATTGTAGAGTCACTGTGGTGAGATGGACTTTGTAACGACGTTTTAAGTGCCTTTTATGGATCTTGGAAGTGTGAATGTACTGAATGCCAATGGAGGCCTATCTGAAGCCTTTCTCAGCCATCAGCTTTCAACAAAAATATCTTCATTTGTGTTCCGAATATGAACGGAGGTCTTACGTAGGTCTTACACATGAGGGTGAGTAATTAATGACAGAATTTTAATTTTTGGGTGAACTAACCCTTTAAGAATCAATGGTTCATAAACTTTTGAACGGGGTCATTTTAATAATTTTGTCTTGTGGACTATATGTAAACATTTTTTATGTAAAATATCTTATTTAGGACAGTACTAAATAAAAAATAACATGCATTTTTGTATGATCTCTTTTATTTAGTTAAAATTATTCACATTTTCACAGATTCTGCAAGCGGTTCACACTTTTTCTTGCAACTGTATGAAATAACAATTTTTCATGTTTACTTCGTAATACCAGTGTAATACCCGTTTCATACAAATTTGTGTCCTCATAAATCACAAAAACACACACACACACACACACACACACACACACACACACACACACACACACACACACACACACACACACACACACACACATACACACACCAACACCAACCACGCCACACCAACCAGCACCTGCCAAGCGTAAGAGCTGTTATTAATCCAGCTAAGTGTTATGATCTTCTATTAATGACTTACTTACCTGTTGGAAACTCCGCACTGAACTGCTTGTAAATAAAGACTGTATATCATTCATGTCATTACTATGTTGGTTGTTCCGTTCATGTTCCTGTTATTACTGAGTGTTTTGTGATGCTTTTAGTTACTTCTTGAAATTAAAGTTAAAGCTGCTGCACTTAGATCCTGCAATCATTATTGCCTGCAACCAATGGTGACATTTATAGGTCAAGGTTTTGGCTGTCAGTCAATGATGCTCTTTAAAACCGCACTCATTGTAGTAAGATGACATGGTCATAATGTATATGTTTTAATGTTTCACAGTGTGAAATGAGAGTATTTATGGTATATGTGTATGAACCATTTAAATGGTGATTGCATAATGGCCAGATAAAAATGAGGCTAATAAGGCAGCCCACCCCCACATGGGCAAAGTACTAGCAGCTTCTGTTTACCAGAGTTTAGCAAATAGTTGCTTTCCAAATTATGCAAGGGCCCCACTTTTCATTGGCTGTTTGGAGGTGAACTTTACCTTTACTCTACTCAGTTTGGATAAAGAATTGATATTTTTTAATCTGTCAGTGCTGACCACACACTTTTAACACCCCTACAATTAATATCCTTGTTTTGTTTTTGTTTTTGCCGCATATAAGTATGCACTTATACAGAACAAGTATTTTAAACCATTGTATGGTTTTATGTACATTATATATATTTACTGTGGTAATACATTTTATGCTACAGATGTAAAGCTTTTATTGAACCTGGAAAATTTGTTTAATTAATCTTTCTAGATTCATAGGTAAATCATATTTCAGAATTATTTTGCAAGTTAAAAGGATCGGGAACCAGTAATACCATTGACAGATTTCATAATGAATTTGATTTCAAGATGGTATTACAATTGGCTGTTTTCATTGGCTGTTTGGAGGTGAACTTTACCTTTGCTCTACTCAGTTTGGATAAAGAATTGATAATGATTAATTTGTCAGTGCTGACCACTCACTTTTAACACCCCTACAATTAATATCCTTGTTTTTTTTTTTTTTGCCCCATATAAGTATGCACTTACATAATAATTATTTTAAACAACTGTATGGTTTTATGTACATTGTATGTATGTGGTAATACATTTTATGCTACAGATGTAAAGCTTGTATTTGTCACATATCTGTGTTCCTGTCATGTTGTTTGCTTTAGTCACATGTTCCTTTTGTCTATGTTTCCCGCCACTTTCTCTGTTTCCTTGGTTACCCTTGTTAGTCTAGTTCTGTTCAGCTGTGTTTAGTTATCCTTATCTGTATCACCTGTGCCCCTCGTTAGGAAGTCATCAGTGTTTGTATTTAGTTCCCTTGTGTTCATTCATTCCTTGTCTGGTCTCAGTTATGTTTACATGTCCTGTTGATAAAGCTTTGTGTTCTGTCCAGCGTTCTTTTGAATAAATACCAGTCTTTGTCGAAGTCCCGTATCGCCTCTTCACTGCAGCATGATACGACCGTGACAGAAGACCAGACCTCACTGCAAAAAGGACTTCTCTTAAGGATGGGTATTTTCGTGTCTCCGTTCTCTCCAGTATTCCCCGAGGAAGGCGGTTCGGTGGAGGATCGCCTCTGGGGGATTAGGCAGAAGGGTCGGCCACTGGAGAGGTATGTGGAGGAATTCTGTGAGCTAGCTTATCTGGTGAACTGGCCAGATGCACCGCTTAACGCGGTTTTTCTGATGGGCCTGGACGAGGACACCATTCGATTCCTGGAACCTGCCTGTTCCTTTTCCCTAGTCGAGACAATCAATTTGATATTGTCCTTAAATGGTTCTGAGTTCGAGATCTTCGAAGAGGTTCCTAAGAATGTGTGTCTTCCTCGTCCAGTCCCCTCAGAGAAGCACACTGCCTGGTCAGTTCACCCGCAGCCAGTTTCCTCCTCATATCCCTCCAGTGGGCCTGCCGGGAAGGTCCTGCCTGTCCCCAAGCCCAGGCGGAAGAGGAGAGTGGCCGTTAAGCCCCGGTGGTTGATGGACTTTGGGAGCGAGCCTACCGCTCCAGCCCTCCTGGACTCCGCTCCAGCCCTCCTTGACTTCCTGGATTCCGCTCCAGCCCTCCTGGATTCCGTTCCAGCCCTCCTTGACTTCCTGGATTCCGCTCCAGCCCTCCTGGATTCCGCTCCAGCCCTCCTGGATTCCGCTCCAGCCCTCCTGGATTCCGTTCAAGCCCTCCTGGATTCCGCTCCAGCCCTCCTGGACTCTGCTCCAGCCCTCCTTGACTTCCTGGATTCCGCTCCAGCCCTCCTGGATTCCGCTCCAGCCCTCCTGGACTCCGCTCCAGCCCTCCTTGACTTCCTGGATTCCGCTCCAGCCCTCCTGGATTCCGCTCCAGCCCTCCTGGATTCCGCTCCAGCCCTCCTTGACTTCCTGGATTCCGCTCCAGCCCTCCTTGACTTCCTGGACTTCGCTCCAGCCCTCCTGGACTCCGCTCCAGCCCTCCTTGACTTCCTGGACTTCGCTCCAGCCTTCGACGAGCCCGCTCCAGCCTTCCGCTCCAGCCTTCGACGAGCCCGCTCCAACCCACGAGATCTCCACTCCACCCCTGAATTCCCCAAAGAACATTTTGGGGGGGGGGCCATGTACCTGTGGGTGGGGCTCTGGTTTGGCCTGGGCGCACTAAGACTCCTGCGCCGCCCACGGCCCCTGACCCGCCATGGCCGCCCACGGCCCCTGACCCGCCATGGCCTACCGGGAGGGGGCGTTATGTCACATATCTGTGTTCCTGTCATGTTGTTTGCTTTAGTCACATGTTCCTTTTGTCTATGTTTCCCGCCACTTTCTCTGTTTCCTTGGTTACCCTCGTTAGTCTAGTTCTGTTCAGCTGTGTTTAGTTATCCTTATCTGTATCACCTGTGCCCCTCGTTAGGAAGTCATCAGTGTTTGTATTTAGTTCCCTCGTGTTCATTCATTCCTTGTCTGGTCTCAGTTATGTTTACATGTCGTGTTGATGCAGCTTTGTGTTCTGTCCAGCGTTCTTTTGAATAAATACCAGTCTTTGTTGAAGTCCCGTATCGCCTCTTCACTGCAGCACGATACGACCGTGAATGTATTGAACCTGGAACATTTGTTTAATAATTCTTTCTAGATTCATAGGTAAATCATATTTAAAAAATATTTTACAAGTTAACATAATTGGGAACCAGTAAAACCATTGACAGATTTCATAATGAATTTGATTTCAAGATGGTATAAAAAATAAAAAAAAAAAATGCTAAAATTGATTTCAGTAATTTTCCCACAAGTACAATTATATGTATACAGCCAAATCACATTTACATAATGTTTTAAAAACAGTTTACAAAAATGTATGTTTAAAATTGCAAACTACCGAGATATAATTTTTTTTTTTTCTGGGGGAAAACAAAGTACAACTTTTAGTGGTTGCCTATGGCACCTGCAGGAAATATCTCGCCTTACAGTTCAAACAACCACTCACCTGATTGTTTACTGTAGAACATGTATGCACATTACTCAGAAGAGAATTTAGTAACACTTTACTTGAAATCTTTTTATGTAATGCATTATAAAAGGGTTTTAATTCAGTAATTATGCCTTGTAACACACCTTATAATGCATTGTATGGTTTCATGAAGAACCATGTAATCTAAATGTAATAAATGTAATAATGTAATTGTAATATAAATGTAATTGTGACCACATTTATAGTACATTATGTTACTTATCTATTCATTAAACACCCTTTTTTTAAATTAAAACATGACAAACACATGACCCCCCCCCCCAACAATATTTGTGCCTTATACAAATATTCTGTATTAAGGGATTTTGCAACCATCAAAAAGCTTCACGTACCACCCTCATGAGTCCAAAGTCATTGCTTGATTGCAAAATAGATTACCATGGACAACAGACCACTGATAGGCAAATGTTGAATAAAATGGAAATAAATTAAACTTTATAAAGACACTTTTTGTTTTGCCTTTTGGGAACTTTTCTTAGCAAATATTGATGTGCAAGCTATTTTGATTAATCACACCATGTAATTAAATAGGTACAGTGTATGAACCCCCCCCCCCACACACACACACAAACAAACAAAAAAATTATAATATATATGTTAAACCATATATTGGAGTGACAGCATCTGTACCTGCAGAATGACCCATTAATCATAATTCAGAAACACAAGCTACACCATACATGATTTTTCGAAGTTGTAAATAAAACAAAGATTATTAGAGTATGTTTTACAAGAAAATACTGTTGTATAATTAGATGTGCTACTTACCATTTCTTTGTGAGATTTACTAGCAAATGTATTTCAGTGAACTTTAATTCTAACAAAACCTCAAAGTTTCGGTGATTTCAGCTAATAGTTAGCCTGAGTTAACTACCCTCTCTCACGTCCCTCTTTTATATTTATTTTGGCATCATTTACATTGGCAAGCATCTCTGACTCTAAATTGTTTGCTTTTCCCCCTACGGTGTATATTATAAAGGTCTGGACAAGAGAGGCAAATTTTTTTTTTGTTGAAGAGTGCAGTATGAGAGAGCTGGTGATATTAGCAGCTTTGGTCTCGGCTCTACACGCAGCCAGCCTCCCGGCAAACAGTGATGTGGAATACAAGTGCCAAGTAGATCAGGACAAAACTGCTGCATTAGCAGCTGAGCGGTTCATTAATGAACATCACCGCCATGGATACAAATTCAAATTTGTCTCACTGGACAGTCGCAGTGCAGAGAAGAAGGTATGTTTTTATGACTGTGGATGTTTACAGAGTTTCAAAAGAGTGTATGATTGCTTTTAGTGTAAACAACGAACAACATAAAAAAAAAAAAAAACCTTTTATGATGTGCAAACTGTCTTGTTTCTGTGCAGATTGATCCTTGTGAGGTCATCTTGGGAATTACCTTAGAGGAAACCGAATGCCACATTGTCAATCCCAAACCTTTAGATGAGTGTAGACCTAGAATGGAATCAGAGACGGTGAGCTGAAAATCACAGATGCTCCAGGCTCTAATTTCAGATATACTGCCATTTATTGCTTTGAATAGAGTGACTTTTGTGAGTTGTACATACATTTAACAGCCTTTTAATGTTCTCTTTAAAGAAAGTGACAGCAAAATGTAATGTGACTGTCTCCAGTGTTGAGAGAAAAGCAGCCGTGAAGCGCTACATCTGTGACACTGAACCAGGTGCTGTAAACAAATCAATAGAATGATTTTTCTTCTTCAGACATTTTACTTAGTACCACAGGTCAAAACTCTAGCCTTTCAAAGAACCCATAGTAATGTTTAAGTTCACTTTGTCAAAAAGCAGAGAAATTAGGTAATCCAACTCCTGTAAAATAATAATGCAAAGTCAAAATAAGTTACATTTCACTTAGTGATTGTATATTTGTATTTTGTTTCAGCTTCACATGAATTACTTGTGACAAAATGCCCTGACTGCCCCAGTCTACTGCCTTTGCATGAGCCGAAGGGTCTGGAAAGTGTGCAAACTGCACTGCAGAAATTCAACAAAGAATCCAGTCATGCGTCTTACTTTAAACTGATGGAAGTGGGAAGGATCAGCACACAGGTGACGTCTTTCAAACTTGGGTGAAGTTTGAATATTCTACACAAGTACATGAGTGGAAATGCGCGTAGCGGCACATTAGAACATTAAACCTCACTGTCAATTAGCTACAAGGTGGGATTTCCATTGAACTAGTTTGGGGGGGGGGGGGGAAATCACGCATTCCACTCAACACAGATACATAAAAATAAAAATCATCACAGATGAAGATGTAAAATGCAATTCAATAAGTTTTTAACTTTTTTTTTTAGGATCGAGCACGACCGGCAGGAGACTGTATATAACAACAGTCACATTACATGATTTTACTGATTTGGATGTTAAGTAGGAAGGGCGACAGTCCACCGCTTTAAAAAAAGGAATGGATTGTGGCATAGTGTTTTCATAATTGTTGGAAGCCAAAATAAAAATTGAAACAACAAATGTATTAATCGCACATTAAGGGCCCTATTTTAACCATCTAAGTGCAAAGTTTGAAGCGCATGGCACAAATAACAAATAAGCTGTGTGTGTAATAAGCAGAGTGTATGTGTGTTGTGCACCCGCCTATAGGCTCATATTACTAACGCGCTCTTTAAAGCTACACTGTGTAACTTTTTTAGTTTATTCTTAGCTAAAAACACTTAGTTCTTTCAAAAATATATGTGCTCATTAATGTATATTTACTTCTTTCAAGTAATAAAGTATTCTCGTAAGTTTATAATATGCCATTGAAAATACATACGGGTAAGGAGTTTGAATGCCGGTCGCCATGTTGCCCCTCCATCTTGAAAGTACATTAGCCAAAGAGGGTCATACCCATAAATTCAAGCTTCGCCTTTCGCGTTTTAACACTCGATGGCACCATGTTGAATGTGGACGAGGTCGAACTGGAAGCCATGTTAATATTGGACTAAATCGGCCACCGTAGGAGTTAAAATGAAATCGGAATTGAGAGGAACAGAAACTAATATTCACTGGATGGTCATATACCTTTTCACCGCTAGATGGGGGAAAATATCACACAGTGTAGCTTTAAATAACACAAAAAATACTGATATTGACTCCAGGGTTTAGTTGGTCAATGGTGCAGTCAATTTCAGTCGCCTTAAAATAGCAACGCGCCAACAATGTGCCTGAACACACCTCATTTGTGATGTGCACGAGTGCATTTGCTATTTAAACAACGTGGCGCTGGCTGTGAAAATGATAACTATGTTGTTGAATGAAAAATGACATTGTTTCACTCGAACCTGGACAAATTGTGTGCAAGTTACAGAGCCGGTTACAATTAGCAAAAATTATTTGGAGGTTTAAAATGTTATCATCCAACACAATGTCAAATAGGCTAACTAATGTAAATCAATATTTACATAGTGTAAAAATAGTAAATGTATGTCCTGCATTGTCCCGCAAAATCACATCAACTGTCCTGCAACAGAGCAATGCTCTGTCACGTTTGAAAATAACGTACCACTACACTAAAGCTATCCGATAGTGTTAAGAAAAGCAAGTGTGAGATAAAAACACATTTGCTAAAGCATCCCAGTCATTTTATCTTGCTTCTACAAGAGTTTGATCTCTTTTATCGTGATTCGTGTTTCGCAGTATACTCGTATTCACACTCACACCCCAAACGTTCTTATCTAGTTAGAAACATATGTTTTCAAAAATAAACATGAACTTTTTCAAAATATGCGTTTTTGTGTACAATGTAGGGCAAAACGTCCAAGTTTGGGCATTCAACATTACTTTTTTAAAATGTTCTTTGCTTGCAAGTGGTTTGCAACTGCATGCATGTTAACAGAATTTTTGTCTGTTTTCTTAGTGGATGTTTTCAGGTCAAAGCTTCTTTGCTGAATTTGCCATTATGGAGACAAACTGTACAAAGGAAGCATCCCAGAATCCAGAAGCATGCAAGGCTTTATGTGGGGATCAGGCTGTAAGTGTTCATTACTTTATCATTCTTTAATTGCTATAATTAAGGTGAGACACTACAGACAAGACCATTGTTTTTTTTCAGGCACTGGCCAATTTTGAGGTTTTGGGCTACTTTGCTCCCTTATGTCAGACTAGTGGAAAGAAAACATTCAATACACATTTAAATGTTTATTTCATTATGATTTTTGTGTCTGTAGACTGTTAAGGTTATGTTTGATTCCATGGACTATTATTTTGTAGTTACTTAGTTACTGATTTTGTCCTTGTTTGATTCTCTAGCTACATTATTATTTACACATCTGTCTAATTTGCTGTATGTGTTTTCCCCATTCTGCACCTGTTCTGTTTTATATTTCTGATTATAAATAAAGACTTACTGTTGAAGATTTCCCATCTCCATTGTGCATGTTAACCAAGTCGTTACAGAAGAACCAAACTACAAAGTAAAGAAATTAGTGATGGACATACCAGCCATTTGTTCCCTCACTTACTATCCTGACCCTCTTTGTGTTCTATAATACCAGCATCAACAAGTGGCCCAAGGCACACTCCACCCTGCCATGGACCCCACGCTAGAGCCCATTCCTGCTACGGAACCAGATCCAGCCACACTGTCCATTCCGAAGCCAGAGCCCACCGCCAGGTCCATCCCAGAGTCATGGCTGGCTGTCCAGTCCACTCTAGGGCCAGCAGCGGAGCCCTGGCTCATCGATTTGTGGTCCAAGGATCCAAGTCCCCACCCTTGAACTTTTCCCTCCTCTGCCTGTCCCGTAGGGCTGCCTTATGGATCTAGTCCTTCCTCCACAGATGATCCTGCCCAGCCTCCTAGCTCTTTCTTGCCAGCCAGTTCCGTTTCCTCTGCTGGCTCCATCCAGTTCCCTAGTTCGGCTGTCTCCACAGCTTCTGTTTAGTTCTCTAGCTCCACCTCGGGCTTCCCGATCCCCAACTCTGCCCTATGAGGCAGATTCCCCTGCTGCACCTTGGGCCTCAGAGCCCATGACTCCACCTCAGGCTGTCAGACATTCGGCTCCACCTTGGCTCCACGCTCCCTTGGTTCCACCTTGGTCCATCATCCCTCGAGCTCCACCGAGCTCCCTCGTTCCTCCTGCTTCACCTTGGTCCATCATCACCCTGGTTTCGCTGCAGACTTTTGGGCCTCAGGCTGGGCCTCAGCCCTCCATTCCTTTGGCTCCAAAGGGCTCCATCAGAAAATATTGTCAACAGGCGTAAACACTGCTGGTCTGGAAGGCCTAGGCAGAGCTTCTGGTTTAGGGTGTCCAGGGCTCGGAAGACCAGAGTGATGCCGAAGGGAGCGAGGGACAAAGGAGGAGCCAGAATCATACTTTTTCCCCGCTTCCTTCGGCATCACCCTGGGTAAAATATGGTGATATCTGCTAGTTAATTTTTTCACCATATTCCGCTGTAGTGTTACCTTGAGAGTCGGCAGCTTCATACAGTCCTTCAGTTCCTTCAAGATCAGTAGTTCTGAACATCTCTCTTTCTCTTTTGCTTTCTCTAGCGGTACGGGTTCTGTAAGTCCTCTAAGGTTGGAAATCTGGCAGTTGGAGATCAGAACATAGAAGTAGAATGTAAAATTTACGAAGCTCAGGTATCCATCTCGATAACACACTTAAACTGGAACAGTAAGATTTTCTCCTCTCAATCCATGTAATTATTGTGCTCTAATTGTTTCCA
>JARQWZ010008583.1:0-26069 GCA_033150135.1 Gobio occitaniae | reverse complement strand
AAACTTTTGACTGGTGCTATGGATTACAGAATCAGTCTGTGCCTTGAAACTATGATTGCTTGTTCAGTCATTACACAGCATTACAAATATTACGATCAATTATACTGGGTACACAATACCACATCTGTCAGTGAGGTTTCCAGGTGTTCCTGCAAGCAATAAAAGACATATCATCTTAATCATTTACATGCATCTTGTCTCCACAAACTTAATAAATTCTAAGGGTATAATCAGGTGTAATTTCAGTGTCAGTCGGCTTTGTTCAATGACGAGATTTCAACGAAGTCCAGTTTTGTTCAGTTACACGATTTAAATGATGGTAAGTTTGTTTGGTTACGAGATTTTAATGAGAGTCGTTTTTCCGGTTGTGAGATTTCAAAGACTGTCAGTTTCATTTCGCTACGAGATTTCAATGATGGTCAGTTTCTTTAAGTTGTGAGATTTCAAAGACAATCAGCGTTGTTCGGTTATGAGATTTCTGTGATGGACAGTTTTGTTTGGTTATAGTTTTGTTCTGTTAGAAGATTTCAATGATGGTCCGCTTTGTTCTGTAATGAGATTTCAGAGACGCTTGGGTTTATTTGGTTATGAGATTTCAATGATGGACAGTTTTATTCGGTTACGACTTTTGCTCCTTGCCGAAATTTCAAAGATGGCCTGTTTTATTCGGTTACGAGATCTCAATTAGTAGGTTTAATTTTATTACGAGATCTCAGTGATAGTGGGTTTTGTTCATCCGTTCCACTACGAGATCTCAATGACGGTTGGTTTTGTTCTGTTATAAGATTTCAATGACAGTATGTTTTTCAGTGTCAGTCAGTTTTGTTCAATTACAAGATTTCAATGACGGTCACTTTTGTTCAATTACTAGATTTCAATAACAGTCAGTTTTATTTGGTTACAATTTTTTTTATATTCAAATGACATTATTGAAACAGGTTATTTCATGATGAGTACAAAAGCTTCAACAGGTGACCATCATCACTTAATCTCATTTTACTTTAGCTTTCTTTACGACAGCAAACGTATTTGACAAACACACTATCACAGCAGCCAAAACAAGGCAATTGTATAAGAGTAAAGAGCCCAACTAATGGAAACACTGATCACTGTTATGGTGACTTCAAATGAAACACATTAGAGTTAAACCTCTGTTAATTATCAATAAGAGCTTCTGTAGACCAGGGGTTCTCAACCCTGGTCCTCAAGGCCCACTGTCCTACAGAGTTTAGCTCCAACCTTGATCAAATGCACCTGCCTGTAGCTTTCTAGTAGTCCTGAAGAGCTTAATTAGCTGGTTCAGGTGTGTTTGATTAGGGTTGGAGCTAAACTCTGTAGGACAGTGGGCCTCGAGGACCAGGGTTGAGAACCCCTGCTGTAGACGTCTGACAGAAATAAAATCAGTCTGGTTAGGAATGCGTGAAGCTGGTAATGCAGTTTGTGGAGTTGTTTAATCCTCATCTGCTGAGATTTAATGTCTTCTTTTATCTTCCGTTGATTTTATCTAAGGCTTTGTCTGAAGTCAGTTGTAGTTCTTGTATTTTCTGCTTGTCTCTTTTCTGTTCTCTGCTTTCCTTCAGTGATTCTCCTTGTTAATTAAAGCTGAGATGACTCCATATTTAATATACACCAATTTTGTGGCTCAGAAAAGGTCCAGTTCTGGGGCCCGTTCTTCGTACCTCACTAACTCAGTTAGCTGGATTTGATTGTTGACGATTTGGCATGATCTTGGATTGTTTGGTTCTTCGAAGCTCATCCTGGACTTGCTGTCATAGTAACAGGTCCGTAAGCTTAAACCTGCTCGGAGCAGGCTTACTTAATGTAAACAGGATTAGATTGCGGCTTTATAAGCGGGATGAGCTAGGGAAGTCTGTGGCAGCCATGTCTTGTCCATTTTTACGACAGCAACCTGTTGCGGAAGCCTACCAGTAATGAAGGTGTTGCTGCTACTGGTCCCTGGCTTTGGGTCTGAGGAAGAGCTGCCCCCAGGGATACCCTCCACAATGGTTTCGGTTTTTATTTAACCCAAGGGCCAGCTCTTCCGCTGGGGTAGGCCTATATTGTGGGGGTGCAGGACCACCACCTGTTTTTTTTTTTCCTGCCTTTTTCTTGGTGGCTGTTATAAACAGACAAACACATCATTTAACAGTGGCTTTTAAAAAGAGGAAACAAGTGGCTTTTTAAAATAAAGACAGTATAAGATGTAAAGGCTACCATTTTGTAGAATATTTTTGTACTTCACTTTTACTTGTTCCCATGTTCTAGTGGGTCCCGTGGTGGCTCTGACATAAAAGAACAAAGTAAATATGAAATTATTAAAGTGCAAAAATACATACTGTATAAAGTGATAGAAACATCTAACATGGACAGCACTTACGCATTTAATTTGTCTGCTACTTTTTGCCAGCCCTCTCTCCTGGCTTTTGCAGACTTTGAGGTGTTCCCTGTCGCTTTAATTAACATTCAAATTCGGCATAACCTTCCATTAAAAGGTCTTGTTCTGCTTGCGTGAAAAACTGGGCGCGTTCTTTGGCCATGCTGAACAGCCAATAACAGCGTTGCTGATCATTGTTTCTACTACCGATACATATCCCCTTTTAAACCAACGCATGAACGCGCAATTATCTCAGATATCTCAATCCAGCAATACTAATCATAAACAACAGGTGTGTTCAAAGAACCCAATTAGCCGGATTATGATTAGCACGATGATATCATCTTGGATGAGTCATTTGATCTCGGATGTAATAAGCAACGTACGAAGAACGGGCCCCTGGTTTTATTTCTTTGCTCTTGGCTAACATGTGGCATTGTTTACATTTTTTATTAATCAAAGAATCCTGATCTTATTACAGCATCACAGGTTACAACATTAAAAAAAGACATTTATTTCAACTTCTTCAGTGGTGTAGCCAGTAAAACACAGAGCTTAAAGTATGCTTTGACACGATCGACCCGGGTTCAAATCCGCCTTTTTCAAGCTCGCTCTTCTCGCTTTTCCCATCACATATCACATCGGAAAGCCATTTACTTTCTATAAAAATTAAGAAAATGTTCTAAAAGTGGAAATAAAAAGCCTAGTGAAATGTTTAATAATAATATTGCTATGGCCTGCTTGTGGCCCAGATCTGGCAAACAGGAGATGTCCACCCAAGTGCCATCATTCCATGCAGCTTGTGGGCCAGATCAGAATTCACATGTGCCAGATGTGGGCCAGATCTGGGCCTACACAATGGTGCAATCTGGGCGCGGATGAATCTAATGTTTTGAGGAGTTTGTGTGGCTGTCAGTCACCGCACTGCACTCTCAGAAAAAAAGGAAATAAGGAGGTACAATTTTGTTCCTTGGGGAACAAAACGTATAACTGTACCTTTAAAGGTACACCATTGATCTTAGGATACAATTAAACCACTGGCAGGCAAGTTCGGTCCTAGTCAGTCACTGCAGAGTTTGGCTCCAACCCTGAAAGACGTCTATAGAAGCTCTTATTGAGAATTAACAGAGGTTTAGATGTTGGTTTCATAGAAAATATTTGGTCACCATTATGGTGATTAGTGTTTTAGTTGGGCAGTTTGACTCTTGGCTTATTAAGTGAGTTTGTGGTTTTGAAACACATAAATATTAATAAATGATATTCACCAACAATACTTTCTTGCTATAGATTAGACATTCTGAATTTGATTCTGATTCTAGGGAGAAAAATGATTAGACGCGCACAGATATCAAGAATCAGCATATGAATCTCAACAATAGTAACATACTTAATGCTGCAATGCATACTGGTAGCCATGAGTTTTATACTGTGGTGGCTTAGTAGAGTTGGAGCTAAACTCTGTAGGACATCAGCTCTCTAGGACCGAACTTGCCTACCCCTGACTAATGCTGCGTTCACACCAAACGCGAATAGAGCGTCTGGCGCGAGTGATTTCAATGTTAAGTCAATGGAAAGGCGCGTTTCGCGCGGCGCGAAGGACGCAAATCCGCCTCATTCACGCGTCCAGTTCGCGCGAATGACGCGAATTACTCGCAAATTGCTCGCGAATTGAGCGTCTTGCGCGATACGCGATACGCGTTACGCGCGAGTGATGCTTTTTGTGCATTTTGTGCATTCACGCGTTTGAAGCGAATTCGCGTCTGACGCCCCAGTTCAAACATTTGAACTTTGCCGTCAATTCGTGCCACGTAAACAATCAGGAGCCTGCTTGCTGCTGTCACGTGGTAAAGTGACGTGATGAGAAACCCTGCATAAATTAAAAATACTACTATTGTGTCACAAAATGTAGTTTTAAGACTTTTTCAGGTGAGAATGTGGTTGTTTAAAGCTCAAATCTGTGTTTTTTTTTATAAAGAGAGCGCCTATTTAAAAAAAATTATCTTGTGTTTTTGGAGTTGTGAGATCCAGGCAATCACCGGACACTCACCGCTCATAACCCCGACGAGAGCAGCCCCTCCTCGGCCAGTCCTTCTGCCGTTTGCCGCTGGCTCTGATGTCCTGTAGTGGTTCGTCTTGTGTAGATCTAACGGGCGATCTTTGGTGTCATGAATCTATACTTTGTTGTCTGCCAAATCATTTTGACTGAGGGTTAAGAGAAGTTTCATAACTTTATTTTTTAAGGATATTTAAATAAACATGCAGTGAAGATAATTTAGGAGTTGACTGGACCACATTTGTGTGACTATTAATGTTTAATATACATTTTTAATGAAAATGAAAAGAGGCAGAGTGGTGTTTTATGACATATTTCTCCTGGAGTGCCTTGAACGCGCGCCAATTTCGCTTCCAGTGCTCGATTTCTATGCGCGTCCAATTCGCCGCGGACGCGCGAATGCATTCAAAATGTTTGCGCGTGAAACTTCTGAGAGTGTAGATTTCAATTATAATATATCTTTAAAATCATCTTCACTTCAGACATACACCAAACTTTACATTTGTATTCCTTCTATATTCTGAAAGTTTGATTGTACTGAACACCTGATTTATGCAACATTTATTTCTAAAAATATGGTGAACAATATTTTATGATTTATCGACTGATAAAAAGATAAAAATCAAAATCCCTTCTGTAAAAAAACTTTAACTTTAATATGCTTTACATGAATATGAATTTAATATGAATTTCAGATTTCTGTTCAGATTTAGTGCATTAGTGATTAGTGCATATATAATTAGATATTGCCTTGTTTGCATATTTAAACATAACAGTTCAGAAAACTTTTCTTCATGAAATGAATTAACTGGGGAAGTATGTTGATATCTATATGTTAACTTTTGTATCCTATTCACCTGCAGTGTGTTGCCTTAGCAATCATGATAAATGTATCATTCTAAAAGGACGTTTTATTCGAAGCTCAAAAAAGAGGCCTTTCAGCTCTAAAGAGCACTGCACCTCATCGATCTGTAAAAGTAATCTTGAGCGATTTTCTCGGTGGCTGCGGTTTCCTCAACTGCGTCTCTGGCTCTGACAATATAAAAGATGTGTGTTTGCCTGATATGGAATTCAGAATAGCGTTGAGAAATAAAATACAGTGCAGACAGGAGAGCGGGCCGCTGATGAAACAGAATGCAAATGAAACAGGTGAGGTGAGGAAGGCAGAGCGCGAGGACATTGTACGCGCCTCTTCCCCTCTCCCACCATCTGCCTCTCTTCAAACTTCCAGAAACATCCATCCAGAACAGACAACATATTCCCCTCATCAGCCGAGCGGTGACAAGCCTCTGTCACACTACAGCAGAGGGAAGGCAAATTAGAGTCGCCCACTGAGAGGTTGTAAATGGGAAATCGAGGGGAAAGTTGGAGCTCCGAATGTGAGAGATTCGCACAGACAGACACACTGACTCTACAGACGCAGGACAAATATTTGATAGCCATGCTGTCACTGGTTTTTAACAGAGCCGATGAAATCGGCTTGACAGCCACAGCGCAGATGGTGGCGCGCACGCGCTCACGACCGAACAATGGACAGGCGCCTGCTTTCCCGATTTTGGTAGCTTTTTTCAAGCAAGTCAGAGTGTGTGGTTTGAGTGACATCGCCGCTAACCTCCCAGGTTACACTAACAGACATCAAGGCACCAATCAAGGCTGCCAAAGAGGGCCTGTCTCACTGAGTTTGGATGGGAGCTTTCCGCTCGGCCGTCTCCGACTGACAAGCACCTTAAAAAGGCCTGTCAGTTCAACATGAATTGCAGTGACCTCCAGGGCCTCATCCAAGAAATTCAAAAATTAATGTAAATGTACTTGAAGGGTGAGCCATTCTTCTGTGAAGCATTGCCAAAAATGAAATATTCAAAGGTGAGAGTTAATACCAAGGAACCAGGCAGTGCTACATGGTGGACACATCTCCTTGCTTCCTTTTGCGGAAAAATTTTAGAGGCATATATTTCAGCCTCTTCTGATTTGAGAGACAATTTTCAACTATTGAATTATTCAGATGTGGAGAGTTTTGAAAATGATACGGGCCTTTATCTGAGCATGAATGTAATAGGGTGTCCCGTGCCGCTTTGGGGTTCAGAGCTTTAATGCTAAATGAAACACTAATTCACTTCTCCTTTGTGATTCTCCCAGTGAATTCTTTTGATTTACTGCAAATTCTTGACACAGTGAATGGAATGCCTTAAAAGGACCCAAAACATAAAAAAGTCTCCCTCTTTTCTATGCAGTTACAAAAAGAACCATTCCAAATGTATCGTGAGTCCATACATCATATGCTCTAGATTCCAAGGGCCTATACCATGAAGCCAGTTTAGCAGGCTAGCCAGATATGTTTAAGCTTAGTTTGTGCCAATCCTGGGTTTTAGGTACCATTAGAGTGGTTTGGCTTTTAGCAGTGTTCATCTCCAAAGTCACTTACGCTCCAAGGCTAACCTGAGATCTCAAACTGAAATTAGACCAATTAGCTGCGAGCAAACTGACACACCTCTGATGCAATAAAGTCACTCCCCCTTTTTCTACTCCAAATTAAAGGTCACTACACAGCAAATGTTTTTTAAAGACTAAAGCGTCTGGCTTTTAACAATGCTTATTTATAATAATAATAATTTTGAATGGTTAAAATATAATTTATGTAATTATTATACCCTTAAACAATTACACGTTTCATTTTACTTAAACAATCATTAATAGTCACTATTAAATGAAAATAAATAGCCTATAAAGCTATAAATATTACTATATGTGAGCTTAAATATTCAATTCCCTCTATATATCAACTAAACTAACTTCATAACTTTTACTTGCATTGACGAAGTAAGATTTTTCTTAAAGTTGTCCTCTTTCATAGACAGCTCTTTTCTTCTACCTGTGTACATTTGTTTAAATTCTTAATATTTTTCAATCATGTAATGTTCTGCAGAAGAGAGAAATCAATCTCACTGCTTCTCTCTTGAGAAGTAGATCTCAGTTTCACTGATCCACAGCATGTGATTGGCTGTTCACTACTGATGTCAGAGTTGACAGAGAAAGCTAATGATCAGCATCATGGGACGAACAAAGCTTGAATAGATTTGTTTGGTTTTGTCAACTCGAAACTAATCCTGTAACCCTGAATTTGTTAAACTACCATCGTGGTACAGGCCCCAAGTCTTCTTGATATAGCCAACCAATTTTGTGAGCAACAGACCAAAGTTTAAGTCACTGTTCACTGCAAATCCTCTTGAACTTTAAACTTGAGTCAATGTTCTGTGTCAAAAGACAAAAATAAGACTGGATCAACACATTCACTCAAAAGAACATTTAATTAAGACATTGTTATTTATCTCAGAAATCCTATTTTCAGTGAATAATGACAATGTTGGTCCATTGCTCACAAAGCTTAAAATCTGTTATAAATATTTTTTATAAAAATTTTTATATATTAAATTTTTTTTTCTAAAGCGATTTACAGTGCATTAAAATAATTTGCTTTATTTTTCAGCAGTTCATGTATTTCATGGGGATTGAACCCATGACTTTGGTGTTGATAGTTCAATGCTTTACCATTTGAGCTAAAGGAAAGCTGTCGATGCCCAACCCATTCTCACTCCCAAGGCGTCAAAATCCGAAGCATGGTCAAGTGCCTTCCGCGTCACCATGAAGACGCCAAAGTCACCCCTAGGCGTCACTATATTGACGCGCTGAGTGCTCCATTGATTTCAGTTGTTTACCCAATGCGTCAGATCAAGACGCATTTTATTCTTTGCATTTGTAAAAGCATACATGATTTTATTTATATTTAAAGGTTACTTTTATATTTTGGAGCAGCCAACCCAACTCCTACCCTAAACCTACCCACTCCTAAACAATATAGAAACACATAACAAGCAAATACAAGTACAGTCACATGTATTTATTGCAAAAACTGACCAAAAACAGTATAAAATTATTAACTCATATTGCATTCCAAGTCTTCTGAAGTCACACGATGTCTTCATGTAAAGAACAGAGTTGATCTTAATGTTTTAATCGCTGAGATGATGATCCCGCCACTCCGTTAACACACTCATTAGGCTTGTTTGAGATGAGCAAAATCTGCGCAGAACCGATCACCGGTGATCAGCGCGAGATGCATTCCGGTTAGAAAAGTGTCCGAGGGCGGTCCGCCTTGCTCTGATGTCATGCTGACGTATGACAAAAAACTCTCGCGAGCGAAAGGCGGATGTGTCGGATTCTGCAGACGAGCGCAGCTGCTCTCCACCGACTGCGCGGAGCAAAAGCATGATTGGAAACGACTTGCTGACGACACAGCTTAATGCTTATTGGTTTAAACAACCATGATGTATGGTTCTTTTTTTTAAATGTTTGATTTTAAAACTCTGAGATCATGTTTTTATGTTTGAATATTCCCAAACTCTCTAGCAAAGGCGATCTCTCTGTGGGTTATGTGATTTTGTCATATTTATAAAATATATATATATATAAAAACATGTATGTAGGCCTAATTAAAGTCAAAATGATTGATAAACACGTCTTTCGAATGGAAATAAATAACAACAACTTTGGGTGTCTTGTTCATAATATTTATTTTCATATAAAAGTAACAGAACTTTAATTACATCCAGTTTATCAGCAACAAAGCGCACGAGTGTGAATCCCGCGATATCTGCCTTTGATCTCGCAGGTGTCTGATCCACTACGAGAAGAGAGAACTGTCCGGCTTGCCTGCACTTTTTTCACTCCTCCCCTCACTGCAGCCGCCTAGTCTCGGCTGAATTTCAGGCGAGGCGAGGCGCATCTCAAACAAGCCTATTCATATCTCATTCAAATTATACACACGCCTCTTTAGCATGACGCATTTGGTCACAAGACACACGAGAACCAATGCCATTTTACAATCAAAGCTGACGTAATGACACAATTGGTCACGAGACATACGACAGCCAATGCAATTTCACTATGAAAACTGACTCAACGGGCGGCAATAGGCTTGTTTGAGATGCGCCTCGCCTCGCCTGCAGTTCAGCCGAGACTAGGCGGCTGCAGTGAGGGGAGGAGTGAAAAAAGTTCAGGCAAGACGAATCCGTGTATCATTCGTTCAGTCGATTTTTGATTTAATATTGAAAGTTGAAAAATGAGAAAACAGCTAGTTCAGAAAAACGAAAAACGAGATTTCCACTTGATTTTTCGTTTTTCATTCAGAGGTAGAAAAATGAATAAACAGTTTGAATATTCGATTTCTACACCATGGGCGTCAGTTTGGTTTGAAATGTGCTGGGGACAGGGACGCATTCAGAAGTGCATTTTCAGAAGTGCTGGGTACATTTTTTTTTCTCTTTCGCGTCATGTTTTGAAAGACTATGTCCTGCAGCTTACTAATGTAAATAAATAAAAATGTCAGATGAGAGACATATTGCGGGTCTTATAGCCTATCTTACTCATGCCGACGAAAGCGCCCCGCGAATTCTTTAATATTTTTCATTTTTGCCATTTTTTTTACCACTTCATTATGTCATTAATTCATTAATGTCAAAGTAGATATATTTCGTTTTGTTTCTTTATTAAGTTAATTTAGAAAAATGTTTAAAGCATTTAATGTTTGTTAAACTAAAGTTTTTGCTTTTTAAAGTGACGACCAAGCGGCCAGCGGCCGACAATGAGTTAACCCAACACTTTAGCCTCTGAAATCAACACTTGACTTGTCTTGCTTATTAAATCCATAAAAAACACTTAAAGCATCGTTTAAACGTTTAGCCTATTATCACCACCATCACAGTAAAAAGGCATTTTTGACAAGATGAGGCAGGCAGATCGCAACGGCGCGCGCAAACAAAACGGGCTACACAATCTAAACAAATAATTAAAAATAAAAAACATGCTGGTTGTCTTACCTTAGGCTACACCTCTCCGCGAAATGAATATATATCCGATCTTCAATTCCAGTGCTATATGCACATTTAACGGAGTTCATGTCAACGAAATCAACCGATATGAGTATTTTATTCATCAGCTCTTTTCAACATCAAAGACCGCATTATGAGAACGAGCGACCTAAACACTGGTAAGAGCATTTAGTCTCATTAATTTTAATGAAGATGATTGTGCTTTTGAGCATCTAAAACTTAGCTTATTTTCAGTTTCACTTGTGGCAGTTTGCGTGTTGGCTTGCTTTACTCATTTGCGGCGATGCGTGTTGCATAGCGCCGTCCTATAGCCTAAAAAAGCCCGAAGCCCGGCCCGCGTCTGAGGTAGGCTATGACTGGAAAATTGGCCCGAAGCCCGGCCCTAGGGCGTAAAAAAAAATATTTGTGGCTGCACCGGGGTCCGTCATTACGCTAAATCATGAGCGGTCCATGGCACCTGCTACCCATGGCTGTTAAGAACTTTATAGGCTACATCAATCCATTACAACAATTTCGTTTTATGGGCACTGCCACTGATACAGGCAGCGGAAGAGCCTATTTTACGGAGCTTGCTTCTGCTTTTCAAACGTTTTTACAACAAAAGATGTCGTTAAAACGACATAAGATCTCGTTATTATGAGAAAAGATGTAGTTAAAACGACATAAGATATCGTTATTACGACACAATTGAGTGGAAAAAATAATATGTGTGTGTCAGCAATGCTTCACCACAAAATTGAACTCGAGGTTAAAAAAAAAAAAAAAAAAAAAGTGGTGGGTACAAAAGGACTCATGACGAAATCTGGTGGGTACGCGTCCCCCCCGTCCCCCCCGAAATCGACGCCTATGTTATACACATGGGCAGGAATTATACGCCCCTTTCTGCTGATTGGTCAGCCGAAGATCAAACTATTTCGTCATCGGTTCTGCCTCAGTTCCGCTCAGCAGAATAAAAGTCCTGCGCTTCTGCAGCTGTACGGATTTGCGTTTATTGCAAATACATTTCATATTTTTCTCATCAAACAACCAGACTAACGAATGGCTCGACACAACCCGTCCCGGGCAGAGCCTAGACAAGACAGGGCTTTCTTCTGTGTAGACCAGCGGTTTTAGTCCAGGAAAGTGCAAGGGGTCCGCAAAATAATTTGCTATATCCTACCGTATTTTCTGTACTGTAAAGTCACGTTTTTTTATCATGAAACATGCCGTGATTTATTCCAAAGTGACTTATATAATGCATTTAACGTCAAATAATCGAAATGTTGACTTTTTAAAATAGGCGCGTCCAGTATTTGCTGTAGCCTATTTTAGTTCATGTTATGCGTCAGATGATGTTGAGACCGAGACGCGCTAAAGCAGTGCATCCAGTTTTCTTTATTTTACAAAGGCATGACATTTTGTAGTAATTTTAAATGTACACAAATAAAATAAATATTTTACTGTTTCGAATGAGGTGAAGTGAAGTGATAGTGCCGGCGATTTGCGAGATCACATAACATAAAAAGTTTGGTTTAAAGGGCTGTGCAAGTCAGTACTTGCTGTTATTCCAAACTCATATCTCTGCATGTGAAGATGCCGATTTAGCCGTATGGGACTGGACTGGACTGAAATAAGAAGCCTTCTTTACATAAATAGTAGGCTATAATAGCATCCAAATGTTACATTGCAAATATGGAAACTTTGGACCGAATACCTGAATACCATTCATTTAAGGATTTGTCATACAGTGATGGGAAGTAAAATAGCCTACACATAGCCTACATAGCGTAGGCCTACGTGTTAATAGTGTTTATAATGTTAATGTTGTATTTTATTTACCGGTATTTTTCTGAATGTATTTTTCAAAACAATGCTACGTTCGCGTGTTTCTCTCTCAACATGACCCGGCGTGTGAATTACACTCGGTGCAACTTTTCTGGGAAATACGGTCAATTATAAAATGTGCTTTATTATTACAAAATGCATAGGCCTACGATGCGTTATAGGCTATACACTGTGTTAATTATCCCCACTCACATTAACTTTTGGCTTAATCACTGTAATGTCCTGTTTGCATTTGCTCTTTTTATTTAGCCTATTTTTTTTTTTAAAGCGGATGCAATATAGACTATCGTAACATAATCCATATATGCAACTCGTGCTATATATTTCAAGCGCTCTAAATGTATACTGGTTTGAGAAACAAACCGAAATGGCAAGTTATTACAGGCTTTAATGAAAATCTTTTGAGATCAATTTTAATAAAACAGAAATCATAAAAAAGAAGAGTATGTATTTTAATATCTTTGTTGTTCTCCGGTTTTTCTGGTTCCAACGCATTATTCTTTCCTTTTTGCATTAATGTTTATATATATATATATATATATATATATATATATATATATATATATATATATATATATATATATATATATAATATTTACTTAACCAAGGTAGGCTATGACAGCTGTCAAATACTGCCAGCTGATGCAAAGAGGTGAATAATACACAGAAGAAAGTCCTGTCTTGTCTAGGCTCTGCCCGGGACGGGTTGTGTCGAGCCATTCGTTAGTCTGGTTGTTTGATGAGAAAAATATGAAATGTGGTTGCAATAAACGCGAATCCGTACAGCTGCAGAAGCGCAGGACTTTTATTCTGCTGAGCGGAACTGAGGAAGAACCGATGACGGAATAGTTTGATCTTCGGCTGACCAATCAGCAGAAAGGGGCGTATAATTCCCGCCCACGTGTAGAAATCGAATATTCAAACTGTTTATTCATTTTTCTACCTCTGAACGAAAAACGAAAATCAAGTGGAAATCTCGTTTTTCGTTTTTCTGAAAAAAACGAAAAAATTAAAAACGAGCCGTTTTCTCATTTTTCAACTTTCAATATTAAATCAAAAATCGACTGAATGAATGATACACGGATTTGCATCTCGCGCTGATCAACAGTCCAAAACAGTAGGCAGGTTAGGAGCACAATCACAGGCAGGAAGAGCAGCCACTATAACTAGCTCCAGAAGGTGGTAGACTGGAGAGCAGTTCTGACAGAGTAGCATGAGACCAGAGGATACCAGCGATGGCCAGGCAGGAATCCTAGGACAATGCAGTCAGGTCTTATCAGGAAACTCACCAAGCTTGCAGCTAGGCAAGGAGAGCAAGCTGCCAGGGTAGCTCTTGCAGGACAGATACTAGAGACACAGAAAACAAGACGAGACCGAAAGGCAGCACAAACACTTAGCAATACTAGCATAACAGCACACGTAAGTACAACGTATAACGAACCAGCAACCACATGAGGAAAAGAACACACTTTATAAAGGGAGCAGAGAACATGAGGAAAGGGTGAGCACACTCAGACAAGGAACAGGTGAGCACACAATCAGTTAATCAATGAGTAGACTAGACAAGGACTAAACAAGGGGGTGTGGTAACAGGAAACAAGGAGGCAGGACATAGGGAGCACATGGCAAACACAAACCAAGACAGAGCCATGTGTTCATGCACAACACAAACAAAAACACATTCGAGGGTGCATATCGACCTCAAAGCGGGCGCTCGCAAGAGTTTACAGTTTACGTTAATCAGTTTCTTGTGGATTAGCGTGTTGGTCTTGTGAATAAATGTTTTATATTTGGTGTTATAGTAAACGTACAGTAGGACTGCATTGTTTGTGGAATGTGCCATACTGAGCAGAAATATGAGCGTGAACATTTTTATTAGTTGCAAATAGGCGCATAAAACTACATTTAAGATTACACTAAAAACTTAATTGTAATTTAATACATATTTCATTTATTAAAATGATATGTATATTTTTATCTTCATTCATTCAAAAGCGTTATTACATCATCATAAGGCACACAGCAGTCATACCTAGGGTGACCACCTGTCCCGCTTTGCGTTGTACCGCACAGCATTTTCACCCCTTGTCCCGCATGTCGCATATTGAGAAAATGTCCCGCATTTTCATCAGTCTGTTGATTATTAATGATCATATTGAGAAAACATGCATGCGTTCTTTTGCCTTTTTAAGAAAGTATTTTATTTTTGCGGCATCGTTTTTCACCTATATTTAACAGCGCTTCGTCAGAAGTAACATTCCGCCTTACACAAATACAAAAGCCGTTTTTTAAACCATATCCAATGGTTGAAAAGAAAGGAGTAAACACGGTCACTAGTAGGTTGTGACGGCTGTCAATCAAAATGTGGAGCGGTGATTCGTTCAATGTGTTCCCTGTCAGGAAACGAATGGATAGTTCTGTATATAAATGAATATATATATATATATATATATATATATATATATATATATATATATATATATATATATATATATATATATATATATATATATATATATATATATATATATATTCATTTATATACAGAACTATCCATTCGTATATATATATAAACTACAACCCAACACACACACACACAATTTTTTTTTTTATTTTAATTTATTAACTAATTTATTGTTGTTTTATTTGTTTCATTATTTATTTAGTTGGATTTTAGTTGCACTTGGTCAGAACTGTTTCAAAAGTAGTTATCTGCATGATGCCTGCTGCCTTTGGGCTCAGTGATGTTGAATTTAAGATTATACAACAGTTTCAGGTTATGTTTTAGTGTTGGTAACATGTCCCACATTGTCCCACACAAACTTAGTAATCGTCCCACATTTGGTTTGTTTGATGGTGGTCACCCTAGTCATACCTGGCAGCGATAGAAAGATATCTTTTTTTTTTTTTATTTTAATTAAACAACATACAATACACCACAATATTTATAATTTAATTATTCATTTTCTCTTTATTAAATGCATAATATCAGCATCATATGCATGCAGTTATAATAGTCATTACAATTCAAGTCTTATAATCTTATCATAACTGGCAAAACCTGAAAGCCAAAGAAAGAAAACATCTGTATTTTTTACTTTCTTTAGACAATATACAGTTGCACTCATTCCTATTAAATAATATGGTAATGTGTAAATGAGTCATACTTGCAACGTTCCCCTCTCTACCTTCTCTTAAAAAGTAACCTTTTTATCATAAAATCTACATATCGTTCCCAATAAAAGTTGTTTAGCGTAAAACACATTGAAGATTAGAGGACAGGTTGTCGATGCATTAAATGATAAGGTATTTCCTCACAAAAGCGGTTTATTCATTGTAGTGAAGCCTCTTCTCCATTGACATCCATTAAAAAAAGGCCTCTAGTCTCTTTCCCTGTGTACCGCAGCACTTGCATTAGCCGTTACGTTTTTTTGGCAAGTTTGCCTTCCAGTGGCTTTGTTCAGATTTGATTGTTGACGATTTAGCAGGATCTTGGATTATTTGGTTCTTCGACACTCATCCTGGACTTGCTGTCATAGCAACAGGTCCGCAAACTTAAACCTGCTCAGGAGCAGTCTTATTTCATGTAAACAGGATTAGATTGTTAGACTTATACCACTGCTACTTTATTACATGAGTTCCTTACTGAACCAGGGGTAATAATAATTTTAAATAATAATAATAATATAAACATTTATTTTAAAATAGTATTTATATAGATCAGTGGCGACAGATATTATGGGAGTGGCTTGATGCAGCGCATGAGATGCAGATAACTTGATCTTGACCCTTAAGAAACTTTAGTATATACAGGGAGTGCAGAATTATTAGGCACGTTGATTTTCTGATCATATTTTTTTTCCAGGCACATTTGACCAATTCCAAACCACAGTAATCCTAATAACTACTATTGATTTAGTATTTAATAATGTATAAGTGATATATAATTGTTCATGAAGGCTGGAAATGAAAATCACCTTATATTCAGGTGTGCAGAATTATTAGGCATGTTTTCTTTTACAGATAAATTGAGCCAAAAAAGAGATTTAACTCAGACTGAAAAGTCAAAAAGTATTAAATGCCCATGAGAAGGATGCAATACTAATGCAATACTAGACATTGCAGTTAAGGCATGACCATTGGACAGTGAAATGCTCGTTGGGTCAGCAGGGTCAGACAAAAACATGTGGCGGAGAAAAGACAACTATTAACCGCAAAAGGATTAAGAATTAAGGTGAAGAATTAAGGGTGAAACCATCAGGAACCCTTTAGTCTCCAGCGCCACCATTTTCCAGAGCTGCAACCTACCTGGAGTCTCCAGAAGTGCAAGGTGTCAGGATCTCAGAGACTTCAGTTAGGTAAAGAATCCTAAAAAATGACCCCCACTAGATAAGAATCACAAGCTGAAGTGTTGTAAAATACATGAAGCCTGCTTTTTTATAGGCTTTATAGGTTTTATAGGTTGAGAATGACTCTTGAAGGACCAGCACCACATCCTCTAGTACCACTGTTTGAAGAATTCATCTTCCAGAATCTGGCAGTACGTTTTGGGAGTTCATTTTAGTCCATCCTGAAGTCCGTTTTGCAGAGATGGACTAAAAATGAACTCCCAAAACGTACTGCCAGATTCTGGAAGATGAATTCTTCAAACAGTGGTGCAAGAGGATGTGGTGCTGGTCCTTCAAGAGTCACTCTCAACCTATCTGTCCATAAAGCCTATAAAAAAACCTTCTTCATGTATTTTACAACACTTCAGCTTGTGATTCTTATCTAGTGGGGGTCATTTTTTAGGATTCTTTACCTAACTGAAGTCTCTGAGATCCTGACACCTTGCACTTCTGGAGACTCCAGGTAGGTTGCAGCTCTGGAAAATGGTGGCGCTGGAGACTAAAGGGTTCCTGATGGTTTCACCCTTAATTCTTCACCTTAATTCTTAATTCTTTTGCAGTTAACAGGTGTCTTTTCTCCGCCACATGTTTTTGTCTGACCCTGCTGACCCAACGAGCATTTCACTGTCCAATGGTCATGCCTTAACTGCAATGTCTAGTATTGCATTAGTATTGCATCCTTCTCATGGGCATTTAATACTTTTTGACTTTTCAGTCTGAGTTAAATCTCTTTTTTGGCTCAATTTATCTGTAAAAGAAAACATGCCTAATAATTCTGCACACCTGAAAATAAGGTGTTTTTCATTTCCAGCCTTCATGAACAATTATATATCACTTATACATTATTAAATACTAAATCAATAGTAGTTATTAGGATTACTGTGGTTTGGAATTGGTCAAATGTGCCTGGAAAAAAAATATGATCAGAAAATCAACGTGCCTAATAATTCTGCACTCCCTGTAGTTATATGTTTTTAATAACAATAATATCAATGTTACATTTATATAGCGCATTTCTGGGTACTCAAAGCGCTTTACATATAGAAGGGGGGAATCTCCTCAACCACCACCAATGTGTAGCATCCACGGTTGATGATGCAACGGCAGCCATATTGCCTCAGAACGCCCACACACACCAGCTGATTGGTGGAGAGGAGACCGAGTGATGAAGCCAATCAGATTATTAGGAGGCCATGATGGACAGGGGCCAATGGGCAAATTTGGCCAGGATGCCGGGGTTACACCCCTACTCTTTATCAAAAGACATCCTGGGATTTTTTTATGACCACAGATAGTCAGGACCTCAATTTAACGTCTCATTCGAAGGATGCTGTCATGTAACAAATCTGCCTCAAAGGTAAAATTACATTAATTGCTAAACAACATTGAGATAAAAATGTAAAGCCTGTACAAATAGTGGAAAGCATTAATATAAATGCTTGGGAATCATGTAAAAAAAAAAAAAACAGTGCACATTTCATTTATATTATAACTTTTATATCATTCCTTATAAAGGAATCCAGAAAATTATGATTATCCAGAAATGTATAAATTATCCAGAAATGTAATTATATGATGTTTAATTATATTTATGATTTTAACTATATGATGGCATTATGTTCCTGTCTAGCCTCCAGCAAATCGCTCAAATAATAATATGTAAATTAAAAAAAAGTGTTAGGCTACTTGTTACATCCCCAACGCTGATTATATTAGTAGTGTATGTAAAATTTAAAAATAATAAAACATATAGTTGAAGCCAGTTGGATTTTATATCTTTAAACATGATGCTATCAGAAGATTGAGGTTTGACGAAACCGGCAAATTGAAGTGAGAATGTCACAAAAACAACTTTTTTTATCAGGATAACAGTCACTACAGTTATGTTTACCTTATGAGCAAAATATACTCAAGTATGGATACTCACATTTTACTCAATTAAAATCCCAAGTATCTAAGTACTGCAAAAAAAATAATTAGGTAAGAGCACAATTTTAGAGTTTAAACTGCACTTGAGTGAAGTACAAATTCCCCCAAATATTACTCAAGTATAATAATCCAGTAAAATAATATTCATGCATTATACTGTACACCCCTGCTTATGAATCTGTCCTGGAACAGGTTTGGCATGAAACATGTCTCGTTTCTCCCTTTCAGATCACCATGACTAATATTTCTGAAGATATGAGACTGCTGGTAGATCAGGTTCTAGTTCAGCGCACACATTTATATTCCTTACACCTGGTCCGTCGACTCTGTTCACATTTCCTCTACAGACTTCAGCACTCAAACTTTAGAATGAGCAGCGCTGTCGTTTAATCTCGTCAAACAAAGCAGCTCGTACTCTTGTCTCGTCTTCCAGGGTGGGCTGAAGCTGTCCTGTGGTTTTCAACATCTCAGCTCCACGTCAGGATGAATAAAACAAGATATTAATGAATTTTGGATGAAAGCTTCACAGAGGGGGCCGGTGTGGCTCATTAGCAACTATATTATTGATCACAGGATTCCTCTGCGCTCAGGAACGTGGCGCTCTTCAAAAATGCAAATAACCGGCAAATTGAGTAATACCCCTTTGACTGAACATATTATAAACAAATCAGCATCAACGGTCGTGACTGAAATCGACGTGATTAATGCAGTGGAGATTGTCATGCTTGATTAATGTTTCACTGTGTTTCGGAATTATAGGTCATGCAAAATACAACAGGAGCAGAGAAGGCGTGTTTCATCTTCTGTGATGTTTTCTGTTGCTCTGTGTTGGATCTCGGTATTACAGCCAGAGCATGGAGCCTGTTTTAAAGGGTTAGTTCACCCAAAAATGAAAATTATCCCATGATTTACTCACCCTCAAGTCATCCTACACTCTCAGAAAAAAAGGTACAGTGGAGGTACAAAATTGTTCCTTGGGGAACAAAACGTATAACTGTACCTTTAAATGTACACAATTGGTCCTTAGGCTACAATTTCCCCTACAATTAACCATTAGCAGGCAAGTTCGGTCCTAGTGAGTCGCTGTCCTGCAGAGTTTGGCTCCAACCCTGAAAGACATCAATAGAAGCTCCTATTGAGAATTAACAGAAGTTTAGATGTTGGTTTTATTGAAAATGTTTGGTCACCATTATGGCGATCGGAGTTTCCTTTAGTTGGGCAGTTTAACTCTTGGCTTTTTTATTTGAGTTTGTGGTTTTTGTTACAGTGTTAACAAAACACATAATCTGTTCAAATCAAAAGAAGCCATAAACAAAATTGTCATGAAGAAAGATGTTTGACTGGACTCATCACTGATTTAAACTATTAATAAACTATATTCACCAACAATGCTTACTTGCCACAGATCAGGTATTCTGAATTTTGATTTATAAATACATTCTAGGGGAAAAAAAGTTTAGATGCACACAGATATCAAGAATCAGCATATGAATCTCAACAATGGTGACATACTTGCTGGGAGTAATGAGTTTTATACTGTGGTGGCTTAGTAGGGTTGCAGCTAAACTCTGCAGGACATCAGCTCTCTAGGACCGAACTTGCCTACCCCTGACTTAGAGGAACAAAAATGTACCCTTAAGGGTACCACCCCAGTGACGGCCACTTGTACCTTAAAAGGTACAATTTTGTACTCTTTTTTTTTTGAGAGTGTAGGTGTATATGACTATCTTCCTTTAGACTAATAAAATCTGAGTTATATTAAAAAAGTCCTGGCTTATCCACGTATTATAATGGTATTGACTTGATGGATCGTTTTTGAAGTCCATAAAAGTGCATCTATCCATCGTAAAAAAAACAAACAATCCACACAGCTCCGGGGGGTTAATAAAGGCCTTCTGAAGCGAAGCCATGCATTTATGTAAGAAAAATATCCACATTTAAAAATGTATATAAACTAAAATAGCTAACTTCCGGCGGTCAGCAGTGCGCGAGTAAACTTGCGCTAAAAGATTAACCCCAGATGCAACGTTTTGTTTTGTCAAGGGTTCAAGGGTCAAGGGTTACTCTTTCGGAGAAATTACCCTTGGTAATTTGGCAATCCGCTGGAAGTTAGCTATTTTAGTCTATAAAGTTTTAAATATGGATATTTTTCTTACACAAACGCGTCACTTCGCTTCAGAAGGTCTTTATTAACACCCTGGAGCCGTGTGGATTACTTTTATGGTGGATAGATGGACTTTTATGGACTTCAAAAATGACCCATCAAGTCAATGCCATTATAAGCTTGGCAAGGACTTTTTTAATATAACTCTGATTGTATTCGTCTGAAAGAAGAAAGTCATATACACCTAGGATGACTTGAAGGTGAGTAAATCATAATCATTTTCATTTTTGGGTTCTTCATCTTCTCGATGATTTATTTTTATTCACAGCTATCCGTCTTGAAAAACAGTTTGCTGATTTTGGAAAAACAGCTTAATATTGCCTAATTTGATGTTCATCATGTGTATTCCATCATGATAACTTTCCATCATATTTTTTAAATATATTTTTTAAATTATAAATAATGTATCAGCTTTAATACTCTTATGAAAATAACAAAAGCAGTCAAATGCGTTGTGGAGGCATACACGGAAGACAATAACAAGTTGGATAAAGGTGTTATTTAGATTTTTTTTTGCGCACAAAAACTATTGTCGTCGCATCGTAAAATGATTGTAGAGCCACTGTGGTGAGATGGACTTTGTAACGACGTTTTAAGTGCCTTTTATGGGTCTTGGGAGTATAAATGTACTGAATGCCAATGGAGGCCTATCTGAAGCCTTTCTCAGCCATCAGCTTTCAACTAAAATATCTTCATTTGTGTTCCGAATATGAACGGAGGTCTTACGGGTGTCGAACGACATGAGGGTGAGTAATTAATGACATAATTTTCATTTTTGGGTGAACTAACCCTTTAATATAAATAATTTAAGCTTTATAAATAAATAAGCTTTTTTCCACAAAATAAGTAATTTTCTGCCTCTCTTTGAATGTAGTAAACAGATGTAGCAGAAAACATCTGGGTCATGTTTGCATTTTCTTCTGTCACTGGCCATAATTCTAACCTTGAAATCTGAATATAAGATAGCAATCATGACTTTGTGGCAGTTTTTCTGCTGATATGGAAGACAAGCCGTCTACACCTTACATATGGTTGTTGAAAGCAGAATTTTTAAAAAAGATGTGAAAAGCACATAATATTTTGTGAGAAAGTGTGACGCGCTAGAGCGCCTCAAAATTAGTAAGAAACAAGTAGCCTATTGAATTTCATTCAGCAAATATGACGCAGGGTCAGTCCATCCATATGATGTTTCATCTGAGGAACAGACTGAAATTTAAATCATCATTCACTCATAGTCTTTGAGGTTGTCTGTAATCAGTAAAATAAGCCCTATCATACACCCGGCGCAATGCGGGACCAGGCGCGACGCAAGTGTTTTTTGCAAGTTTCAACCAGACACAGTTATCATTTTCATGCCCTGCGCCACGTTGTTTGAATAGCAAATGCATTTGTGCACCCATGGGCGTGTTAGCAATATGCATATAGGTGGGTACACAACTCACATACACTCTGCTTATTACACACACAGGGATGCGCAGCAGACCAAATATTAAAAATAAAAGGATTACAATGTGAAAGATTATTATTGTGAACATAAAGATAAAAATGCCTACATGTCATAATGGTTAGTCATCGCATGTATCAGAATTACCTATTTACAGTAATGACAACAGAAAATGTCTACTTATTTAACCAAACATGGCAATACACACATGTATTTAAATTGACTCGTCAGGATGAGGGTGTCTATATTCCGCCATGTAAATAACGAATCCGCCATGGTGCAAGCGAGTGCAATTATGGGAGATGAGATTCTGATTGGGCACGCTATGCCCAAAACACACCCATTACTCACTAAGAGACTAGGGACAACCCTTTTAGACCTGGTGCCTGGTGCGCTGACCATTTATCCCGTCGTTAAACTAGCAAAATTGGATTGGACGCGTCCTAAGTGCACCTGTCCATGCGCTTTAGACCATAGATCATTAAAATAGGGTCCAATGAGTGATTATCAACTTTACTTTCGGCCTCTTCATCACACAAAGCTTTAGAAGACTTTTATGCAAAAATTCTGGGCATTACCTTTAAGGTCCTTTTATGTTGTGCGTGTTTTATGGTACATTTTATAGCTTTACAGCCTCAGTACTCATTTACTTTAATATGGAAAAAAAGAGGACAGGATATTCTTTAATATATATATCCGGAAGTTATACTGGTTTGCATGTACATGAATCATCCATTTAAGGTGGATATCATATCCCACTGTGACTATACAACTGATTCTATTTTGCTGTAAATTATTGGTCAATCATTAATAATGTATTGCCATCAGTGGTAAACTATGAAACCTCTCAATCGGACCGTGTCACGTGAGTGTATATCTGCCCACACAGACGCTGATGAATACTGTATAAATGGGGTAGTGACATCCACTATAAACATAAATCTCCTGAGAGACTTCAGCCCATCAATAGGCCCCTCGTCTCCACCCGTCTGATGAGTAAAAAGCACGTAGCCTCAGGCGAAGCAGGGAAATATCACCATCACCAAGCCCCCAGTCACAGAAAAACACATTTGCTTTGTCATTTTTGGGAGCTTGAGCATTCACAACACACAAAGCTTCCCTCATGATGCTCAAACAAGCAAATCCTGGTGGTTTTTGTTATTGTGCATCATGCTCTGATGTCTTTATGATGGAATGAAGTGGGAGGGATAAATGACAGTAATACTAATTACAGCATATCTAATGTGTTTTTGTGCACATAAAGCCTTTTTTAATCATCGAAAGCTAAGAGGATTTCTCAGGATCTCGCTTTGCATTTGAGCAGAATTAGTTCATTCCGTGAGGGTTATTTCTTTCTTTTAGTAGTGATTTATTACCTGTGAGGGTTCAAAATGCAGCACACATTCACATAATCACTTTACAGTCAGATTATATCCGTTAACATTTTTGAAATTAGAACCAACAATGAACTCTTTTTATTTACTTATTAATCGTGATCATTTACTGTATACATATACTATTGCTAATTGCTGGTTTATGCTAGATTGTAATGTTAATGTGTAACTTTTACTGTTAGAAATGTAGAAATGAACATGAAGCAAACTGAATGCATGCTGTGAAAGTATTGTTGGTTATTGTTAAATATTGCATTAATGTTGACTTGTTTAACAATGTTTACTGTAAAGTGAGATTTCGTAAAATACTGGATGCAGATTTTTTGGACACACAAAATACCTTTTTACCTTTTTCTACCTTTTTTTAATTTATTTTTTTAAAACCATCATGTATAACAGTTTATCAGTGCTCCACACCTGTGCCCCATACAGCAAGTGTTTTGTTTATTCTCCAGTACTTTCCATGCTCTTTCCATGCACTTTCAATACAACAGGCCCAGTTTTTAATTATATTGATATACAATCTAATTCTACTTCATATAACCCAGTGAAATTCTAAAACAATACACCTGGTATTAAGATGCATTTTGGTCGATCACAAGTGGACAACGCTGCAAACAGGATCTAAAACGTTTTGAGCTTCTCCACTTTCGATCACTTCCAGAGGTAGTCGCAAACACATTTGAGTGGATTGCTTTCGTAGTGTAGACGCTCATGTGGTCAAATGTGTTGGAACAGCCGCAAAAGATAATCTACACCCCGCCTACTGACCTAATGCATAAACATTATGGGAAGCGCGCTAGCCAGACGGGATTTAAACTTTGTCAGCTAAAGACCCAAGTTAGGTTTGAAGATGAAAAACGTACCAAGCACAATGTTCTCGCACCGTTCCTGATTTCTAACATGTTCGGTGTAGTCTTGCGGCTTTCAGAGCAGAAACGAAAGCTGATATGTATTAAAGCGTATTTTGACCATTAAATCAAAATATGTGGGGTTAAAAAGCAATACATTTACCTGCACATAGACCGCCCCCTCGAAGAAATCAGGACAGAAGTGGTTGAAAGTGGACAAAAAGACTTTGAACGGGCATGTGTCTCCCTCTACACTTGTGATCCAGTCGACCAAAACGCATCTTAATAACAGGGAGGTATTCCAGAAAGCAAGGTTAACTTACCGTCACATAAACCTTGAACTCCTAATAGATTAACCCAAATCTTGCTTACTGGAGGTATGCTGGTTCTAAAAACGAGTCCAAGTTCAGCCAACTCAGAGTATGTTCCCGGTTAACACACAATACATTCTCAACAAAGCGACGAATCGATGGTTCACCATGGAAACAGACGCTAAGAAAAAGTGTCCCATTCTACTTCCTTTTCTTCTTTTGTTTAATGGCGATTTACATAACCTACTTAATGCACACCACCACCTATTGGGTGGTTGTGCAATAATTTTTTTCAACCTTTTCGTTTAATAATCGTTATTCACCGGGAATAAGGATTATGTTGTTTGCTAGATGCTAATTAATTGAATGCAGATCCATGTGTGAGATGACAATAAAATAAATGATAAATATATTTTAATTAAATTAATGTTTACAAACTACCTTTTTGTAATAGTGCTTTAGAATTAATATATAATATTATATAACTGTAACTTTATAACAAATGTAGTTATATTAATATAACTACACTCTAAAAAAAAAGGTTCTATATGGCACCAAAAATGGTTCTTCGTAGTAATCATAGAGGAACCACTTTTGGTGCTATATAGCACCATATCTTAACATGTTCTGTATATGGTAGCGGTGTCAAAGCACCTTAGTCAAAGAACCGGTGAATAACCTCTGAAGAGCCGCTGAAGAACCACTGAAGCACCAAATTTGGTGCATAGCACTTAAAAAGGTTCCCCTATGATTACGAGCCAAGAACCATTTTTGGTGCCATATAGAACCTTTTTTTTTAGAGTGTATATTAATTATATAACATGCATCTGAATACCTCTTAAGCAAACTAACCCTGGACTAGAACCTGCTCCAGAAAGTTGAGGTTATCTGCTTAGTTACCCTTAAACATACCCAGGTATGTCATATAAACTGCTTTCTGGAATCCAACCCCCCTCCCCCCCTCCAGGTGTAAACAGGGTCATAGAAGATGCTGTTTAAGCAAAAACACTGAACTCATAGCATGTGATAGCATGTGTGTGTGGTGTTTTTTGCTAGGCTATTTTGTTTTTCTTGAGAACAGCTTGCCATGAAAAATTTAGCGAATGCTAAGTGACTAATGCATTTTCTCAGTCTTGGATAAGAGCAATGAAAAATTAACAATGGAAATAATTAATTTTGATTGCTGCCTACAGAACTAAAAACTCGTGTTGTGCTGTATTACTTATTCATGCCAATGCAAATTCCTCACTCAGCAACACCCAAAATAACGTAAGAGCTTGTTCTATAAATTCTGGAGGACTCTTAACTTATGTTCCTGCGTGTAGCGATTACCACATGCTCCCCTGCACATTGCAATGCTGAAAATTTAATTGTTTTTATTTTCAATTCAGCCCAGGCATTTAAAATGCATATAACCAGAGGTAAACAAGCATTCCTAGCAGTGTTTCATTT
>JARQWZ010008582.1:0-26079 GCA_033150135.1 Gobio occitaniae | reverse complement strand
AAGAGCCCCGGATCAACTCCAGCCTCGTGCATGTCCTTGAGGATCCTGGCCTGGTAGACCTGAAGGATCGCCATGGCATGCAGAGAAGCGGCAGCCTGCCCCGCGGCTCTGTGCGATTTCGCCACCAAGGTTGATGTGAATCGACAGGCTTTGGAGGGGTGCTTAGGATCACCACGCCAGGTTGAAGCGCTCTGAGGACACAGTTGCATCGCAACAGAACGTTCAACTGGAGGGACCCCAGTGTACCCTTTAGCTGCCGCCCCATCGAGGACGGAGAAGGCGGAGGAAGTCGCCGAACGGTCACGGGAAGACAATGGGGACTTCCAGGACCGCGCGAGTTCCTCATGCAGCTCGGGAAAGAAAGGTATTGGGGGCGGGGACTGACTGTTGTCAGCGCGGGCCCCCAAAAACCAATCATCGAGCCTTGAGCGTTCGGGACAGGGCGGAGGGTTCCACTCTATCCCTAGGCTCGCGGCTGCCCCGAGACAGCATGGCTGTCAGCTCTGGGTCCGACTCGGGCAATGCTGGCGCGCCCGAAGGCGGCTGCACAGCCGAGTCATCATCCTCAGAGGACTCGAGCCCACCTTGTGATGCGGTGATTGACATCGCATCTTCCTCCGGAGCGCCAAACGAGACACGCGGGGGGGCCGGAGCCGGCCCCGCGATCTGCGTCTGTACACTCACGGGTTGCAGTGTGCAAGACGGGGGTGTGGCCCGAGGCATGAGCGTCGGGGCTTTGTTCCACAACCGTAACCGTCAGGTCACCCTGACCACCAGCCGAAGTACTGGGCCTCTGGGACTCAGTAGATCGGGGTGTGGTAGAGGGGACTCTCACTTCAGTACGAAGGTCATGGAGTCTTGACCGCAACACCCGCGATGGTCATGTTCCCGCAGTGGGAACATGACTCATCCACAAACGCTGCCTGGGCATGCTGAAAGCCCAAACATACCAGGCAGTGTTTGTGCCCATCAGAGGGAGACAACGACCGACCACACCCAGAAGTACACGGACGAGACATCCTGAAAAGGACGCGTCACGTGTAAGCTCTTTTAGGAGAGGAAGCCTCGCAGAGAACGCCGAAGCGCCCAGGGACCACACACCAGCTGTCTAGCGGACCACTGCGCAGATCAGCAGGCAGGCAGTATGATGATCACTGGAACGCGCCGTAACACCAACGCCTCTGGAAAGCTGTTCATCTCGAAAAGCTGTCGAAGACTCAGATCAGGCTTGAAGGAGTGAAGAGATCCTCTTGGCTCCAAAGCAGAACATAATGCGATGTTGCCAGCGTACTTCCTTATATACCCACGAGGTGGGGCGGGAGTTACACATGCAAATTCCGCATGCCCATGGCATTGGCACTGCCATTGGGCGCTGTTGAATACTCGAAGATGATTGGCTTCTAAGCGAAAACCCCCATTCGTTAGTCACTAACGTACGTCGTAGTGACTGAACGAAAGGGAACACATGTTATAGTTGCACACTGTAAACAAAATCAAAACTTCAAAAAAACACGAAAAACAGGACCTTTAATAATTGGGCAAGTCATATTTTTATGAAATTGTATTTATTATAAAAAAATATGTTCAGATTGTATTAACAAAACATGATGAACTTAATGAAAACTTCGGCATTTGTGTGATTTAGCTATGTTCATAGGCATATTCAGTTGATATTCTCAAAGGCAGTTCTTGTCCTCCGAGAAGCAGAGGCGGACATTGCACTTGCTGCAAAGTGTGTTGGTGCAGCCTTTACCACAGTGTCTGCAGCGTCCTCTATTTTCTTCATATCTTCAGTTCTGACACAAACTTTCAGAAATACTCCAATGGTGTAATAGTGATATCTTGACCTGAAAAATCAGTGTTGGAACTGATAAAATCCTTTATCCTTTATCAGCCAATGATACCTGTCACAGGGTATGGTCTGTGTTCTTGAGTGACTTGATTTTGTTGGCATGATGTCCACATAATCATCAGATGGATGTCAATGGGTTGTTTATTTTACTTTTCCAGTTCACAGGCATCTCCACATTAATCTTCTTAACTTGTATCAAAATCCATTTCAAAAACACTGTTCCCATTTTTTGATGGCATCAATGACATCATACACTTTGTTGATAATAAGGACTTTCCTGGCTGGTGGCATTCTGAAAAACAATAACAACAACAACAACAACAACAAAAAAAACTGGTTATTTTCTTTATCCCTATGATACTTATACATATAAAGAATTCGCACATTCCACAGAATTCACACAATAGTCTGGCTAGATTATTGTGCCCTTAACTATCATGCTAATAGCACTATCATCCCCCACCTTCCTGAACATTATCACCTGTCCCTCATGCAGGAACTTTAAAATTCTTAAAGAAATAATTCAACTTGTTTAATAATTAAATTTGTATCAAAATTGTAACAAAGATGACATTTTAAAACTTGTAAATGTTCAAAAACATTATTTCTATTAGTATTTACTTAACATGGAACAGGTAAGAAGTACATTTCATGTATGTAATATACAAGGTGCACAGGAAAATTTGTGTTGTAAAATTACAACATTGACATTACTAGCTCAAAATCTAATATGATTAAAGTATTCAACAGTACCTTAATATCTGCATGATCTAGACATATTACTAATCACATAAAACTTGAATGTTGATTTATGCAGTCCAGTAAAACTTCATGATGGGCTTCAAGTTAAGTTGTGTAAGTTCATGGACAGGTAGACAGGCCTATTCACAAAATCTTCCATCAAATAGCATTGCAAGACTGAACAATATAACCTATAGTTGTGTAAATGTAGTCTTAGAGAGAGAGAAAAAAATCAACAGGTTTATTTTAGTAGAGCTAAACTTGATGTTGTAATATTACATCAGTGGGTCTTACAGGGTTAAAAAGTCAAAATCTGGGTTACAGTGGGGTACTTACAACAAGGGAATGGGGCCAATAATACAGCACCAAGACATACACAATATGCATGTTATCATGATTTTAGTGAACAATCACCTACTTAATCATTTCTGTGTAAAGTTTTTAATTTTACAACTTTGTCACCATGACGATGACATACCATAAATTATAAAAGGTTAAAATCAAACAATAATGATTTTACAGGTTAACATTTTAATAAACACTGTGCTATAAATGCTGTGAATTAAGCTTAAAGGAACTGTATGTAAGAAATGTATTTCAATTAATCATAAAATGGCCCTGATATGTAACTAGACATTAAGAAATCATGTTCATTTCAAATACTTATATCACTGACAACAGTTGTCCGGCCAAGATATTGTCATTTTAAAAGTGAAGTTGCAGCCCTCAACTGATGTTGATGTTGACATGTTGTGTTTTGGCCTGAAGCGCCACCCTCCACCTATCTACCAATCACGAAGTCAGTAGTGTTTCGGCATCCGGGTTGCCAGCTCTGCTCTAGTTACCACAGTTGCAGCTACAAACTTTTTGGATAAAAAATGTCTAAGGAGGGGGAGAGGGAATACACCGCTCTACAGTAATTTGAAAGTGATTGCAGTACCAGTTTTGGCCACAATCCTACATACAGCTCCTTTAAATTCAACTTGAAATCAAATTTTAACATTATTATTTTTTCTGGAATTTTGCAGTTGTTATTTTGCATGATTTATTTATGCACATTATTAAAAAACAAATAATAATAATAATCCAATATGATCCAATAATAAAATCAGTCCTGATGGACAAAATCAAGTCCAACCCTCTTTTTTTCTCATTCAAGAAGCAGTTTCACTAAACACACACACACCACAAGGGAAGGCGGTTACAATTTCCCTTTTTAATCCCACCTTTACTGTAACTTGTATTGAACTTGTATTGAAATGTATATACATGTGATACAAAAAAAAACTTTGCCAACAGCTTTTATATCGATAAGAGTGTTTGGGAGCTGAAGTGGGACTGTGGACTCAAATTAGGCCCAAAAGAAAAGGATGAAAACATTACTTGTGTGTCCACCACAAGGAGGCTTTGAGAAAATCTACACAAACACAGACAGTTCTTCTACACACAAACACACACAAGGTCCACTTGAGGAAGATTTGTGCCATTCTGTCATCGGTGAAAGATAAAGGCAAAGTGAGGGGTTGAGGCAAGAGTAAATAGGCAGCTGAGAAGGGAATAAATAAAGACCTCACGAGTGGGTTCAAGCGAGAATGAATAAGAAAATGATTAAGTGGGAAAATAAAGGACATGAGGGAGAGCAGCCAGAGAGGATTGTAATGCAAACAACTCATAGCGAGATCTGTTATTGTAACAGGACAGAGTCAATCTGTTCAGAGTCTGATGATTTAACGGCATCTGCGCATGCTGCCCCTCCACTCACTCATCTTTTTATTTTCACCCCCCATTTAAAGAGATGGGCGCAAAAAATAGTGGATAGAGACAATGGCAGACTGATGACACAGTGAGAGTAGCAATAACTGTTGAAGAGACATTATCTCAGAGTCATGCCAGACATGTACAGGCAGGAAAGGAATAAATGGAAAAATCTGACTGCGTGTTCCTACACTAGAAGGTCAAATGGCTCATTTAGAGTCTTAATCTTGTCAATGAAAATACTTTGAAAAAGAAAAATAACCCAGAATTATATTTACAATGCAATAACAATGTTTACAAGAAGACAAATATAGAAAAAATTGATTCAAATAATCCAATCATAGCACACGGAGGATTGCACTGCTTGAGCTGAGCAACAGTAAACTGAAATGCTTTGCTGGAGGGTTAATATACTCACTCAAATGCATCTTATTTATATGAGATTAATCAGCTGTATCCAACAACAAACATAATATTACTGCTTACATTTGCAAAGACATTGAAGTGAATGCACTTGAATTAAGTCACATAACTAAGTCACGTAACAGTGTACAAATGCAATATGTACAGCCTTTAAAACAAGAATTCACACAGTAATTATAATTATAAGCTAATACTTAGTTCTACTATTTATTTGGTTTCATTTCAGGAGTTTGACTTTTGAACCATGCATGAGAACTGACACTGAAGACTGAAGAAATGTTAGCTTAGCCATCACAGAAATTAATTACATTTTAACATATATTAAACTAGAAAACAGTTATTTTAATAATATTTCACAAGTTCTGATGTATTTCATACATTGTTCAATTTGTTTATTGTCTAATATATTTATTTATAATTTTATTGACTAAAAATGTAAATTAAAATGGCAAAGAGTTTTAGAGTAAATGGGTTAAAATGAATAAACATGACATACAGTGAATAAACAGAAAAGACACCAAAAAAAAAAACTAGATTAAAACTGTGTAAAAATGGACACTTTCTATATAAAAATAGACACTTTAGACTCCACCGGCAGTAAAATAACACCAGTTTAAATCAATCAGGCCTCCAGCAACTCAAAGATGAATCAAATTAGCAACTACAATCATTTTCAGCTTTAGTGAAAGAATCGACCTGATCAAGATGCTAATGCCATTGAAACACATTATTCATTATCCCTTTTTGCGATACAGTTGGCTAAATGACAAATACCAAAATAACAGAAAATGCATGAGTGACTGTTAAAATTAAAATCCATTCACTTTTAAACCTTCCATTTGCAGTATTTAATTTTTACTGTGAGCTAAAGTTTGGTTACTGTAGATCATTGTGATAAATGATCTGTACTTAAGTACAGTGCGATTTGTGTACTATAATATGTACTGGGCTCTTTAAGTGTTGGGCTCTTTAACAACGACCTTCCCCCTTTGGTGCGCATGTACCAAGTAGACACGCGAGTCATGCGTATGTGTGATATGCTCTGTGGATAACTCTGTTAATAAAAATACCATCGCGTTCACATTTTGCAGTTGTTGCGTTATTATTGGGACGTACAACAGTTACAATTGAATGGGCAATCGGTACATTCAGTCAAAATATGTCAGAGCCTCTCTTCACCTTCAGGAATATCAAATGTCTAGGTGGAACCATTCAAACCATTTCACTGAAAAAGCAGTGGTGAACGTCTCGGTTACGTATGTAACCTTAGTTCCCTGAATAGGGAACGAGACGCTGCGTCACCGTTGTGGGAACGCGTCTGCGTGATTGCGTCCTGAAGCATGTGTGTAACCAGTCCAATAGAGTGACAGACTGTCATTGGCGGGTGACTTCATAGACCCGGAAACTATAAAGCACCCGTGAAAACAAACAGAAACTAGCTTCTGAAAGCCAGAAGAGGACCACCCCGCCGCATCACAGACTTCATGCAGGGATGCCCCTGATAACAAAGCTTTAGAAGCCGCCATACTCCTAGTAGAGTGGGCCTGTACAGCCAAAGGTGAAGACTGACCGGCTGACTCATAAGCAAGCGAGATAACCTCCACCACCCACTTGTTCATTCTTTGCTTGGATCCTGGGCCCCCACTCGAGGGTGGCCCAAAACACACGAACAGCAGTTCAGTTTTCCTCCACAGGGCAGCTCTGTGGACATATGCATCTAAAGCCCGAACCGGGAAAAGCAGATTGAGTGTTTCCTGGTCCGACGTCCAAAAGGGAGGAGGACAAAAGGCCTGCAGAATCACTGGTCCTAAAACCTTAGTAGGAACTTTAGGCATGTAATTCGGCCTAGGGTATAAGAAAACCTTAACCATACCGGGCGCAAATTCCAAGCATGAGGGTGCCACAGTTAACTGGGTCCCACTGGTGATCAGCACACCATGAAGTGAAAAGTTTCCACTTCAAGGCATAACATTTCCTCGTGGAGGGAGCTCTAGACTGTAGAATGGTCTCCACAACCTCAGTTGAGAGACCTGAACTCATGAGCTGGGCCCCCTCAGAGGCCAAGCCCACAGTTTCCACAGCTCTGGGCGAGGGGTGCAGGATTGCTCCCCTCACCTGAGAGAGTAGGTCCCTCCTGATTGGAATCTCCATAGGAGAGCCGTCGAGGAGAGACATTAAGTCCAAGAACCATATTTGGGCCAGCCAGAACGGGGCTACTAGCAACAGACGGGCCCCGTCCCGATGCACTCTCTCTAGAACTCCCAGAAGCAGAGCAAACGGGGGAAATATGTACAGAGGCAGCCTCGACCACTCCTGTACCATAGCATCCAGTCCCAAGGGAGCTGGAGATGTTAGGGAGAACCACAGATGACAGTGAGCATTCTCTGATGATGCGAACAGATGGACCTCTGCTCTGCCGAAGTTCTCCCACAGGAGCTCCACCACCTCGGTGTGGAGTCTCCATTCCCCGGGCCTCGGCCCCTGTGTCGACAGGATGTCTGCTTCTACATTTAAATACCCCGGAATATAAACTGCTCTAATTGAACGCAGTTTCCCTTGGGTCCACAGGAGGAGCTGGCGAGCCAGTTTGTACAACCAGCGATCTCAACCCCCCCTGATGGTTTATGTAGGATACCACCGATGTGTTGTCCGTACGAACTAACACATGCTGGCCCCTGAGATCCGGCAGGAAGTGTCTCAGAGCCTGAAACACCGCCATCATTTCCAGATAATTTATGTGCCAGGAACGATGATGGTCCTGCCAAAGGCCCTGGGCCGAGCGACCACTCATGACCACTCATGATCGCTCCCCAGCCTGTGAGAGAAGCATCCATCGTTAGAGTGACTCGACAACACGGAGCTCCCAACACTGGGCCTTGAACCAAGAACCAAGGCTGCTTCCACATCATCAACGCACGAAGGCATCACCACATGACCTTGATGATGTGAAAAGGATTTCCCCTTGGAGAAAACCCCTTGGTCTTGAGCCACCACGGTAACGGTCTCATGTACAACAGGCCACAAGGAATCACGTTGGACGCTGCTGCCATCACACCTAACAGTCTTTGATACTGTTTGACAGTGAGCGGCTGGTCTTGCTTCACCCCTTTCACCGCTGAGAGGATCGACCCCACCCGGGGCTCTGATAGGCGAGCCCGCATGGTAATCGAGTCTCAAATCACACCCTCTGTGCTAGAGAAAGAACGCTCTTCTTAGAATTTAGTCTCAGCCCCAGCTTTCTCATGTGTGCAAGAACAACATCTCAATGTTGAACCGCCGTCTGCGCTGACTGCGCTAAAATCAACCAATCATCGATATAATTGAGAATTCGGATTCCCCTGCATACGCATGGGAACCAGAGCTGCGTCTACACATTTCGTGAAGGTGCGAGGTGACAATCCTAGACCGAATGGAAGAACCCGATATTGGTACGCTTCTCCCCTGAAAGCGAACCTCAGGAACTTCCTGTGCTGTGGAAGGATGGATACGTATTTCAGATCTATCGTGACAAACCAGTCCTCGGGCCTGATCTGTGACACTGTGAGTTTAAGCATCTTGAAACTTAGTTTCGCTATGGCGCGATTGAGAATGCGCAGATCTAAAATGAGCAGCAACCCCCCATCCTTTTTTGGCACAATGAGATACCTTCTGTAAAACCCTGACTCCCTGCTGGATATTCTTATAAATGGGAGTAGGAACCCTTTCTATAGCCTCCTGTCACAGAAGAGTCTGTACTTCTTGAGACATGACCAGAGCCTGCTCAGGGGCCCACCACTGTGGGCAGAACCCCGTTGAAACTTGGTGGACAACACCTGAATTGTGGAGCTCGCGAAAAACATCAGCTCCGATCTCCTCACTTTCCCCCAGATCTTTTAGCAGGTCAGCTTGGTATGCTTGCACGATAGCCATTGTGTGCAAGCATGCCGCAGCCTGACCCGCTGCTGAGTACGCTTTGCCCACCAGCACTGATGTAGCTCTTAATGGCTTGGTGGGCAATGTCGGGGCTTTAATGGACGATGCCAAATCGGGAGAGAGGTGGCTCGCGAGTGTCTCCTCCACCCTCGGCATCGGACCATATCCATGTTTTTTCAGCCCTATTACTATATGTGGATGTTTGTGGACTGAAAATTCTTGACAAAACCGGACGTTTCCACGACACCGACATCTCGGCGTGGAGGTCGGGAAAGAACGGCAAGCCCCAACGTAGAGGTTGAGCAGAGCGCGCGGGTAGGAAACGCTCGTCTAATCTGCTTTTAACAGACGGGCGTTCCTGACTTTCATTTGGCCAGTCCAGACTGAGCCTGGCCACTGCTCTGCTTAAAAGCTTTGGAGACATTCAAGCTTAAAACCACAAGCTCCTCACTGGCAGGGGAACGAAGAGGTGAGTCTTCAATTCCACCTGCCTCGATACTGAAACTATCCAACTCCTCAGAGCTGGATAGCTGCTGTATCGTTGTCTCCACCGGGGCGGAAGAAACCTCAGCGCAGGCTTCCAAACCCTGAATGAAGGCACTAGATCTAATAGGTAAAGGCAGAGATAAGGCAGAGCCCGTCTCTAGCCCCGCTGTTTGATCCATTTGCGAACTCCACGACTGCGATCACCACTCAGCCTTGGCCGGAGCCATGGGGAACACGAGCCAAAGTGCCCTCCTCAAAGAGCGCTCACAGACAGCCCCCTCGAGAGCTGCACTCCCATACAGACAACACACATTGGATGTGTATCCTCACCCGTGATGTAGCGTGGGCAGGGATGAAAAAATTCATTGAAATTAGTCTGTGGTTGTTCCCTTGCCATATTTAACGTAAATGTGTCAGCAATCAGTATAATGTTTTTTGTGTGTGGTGAAATTCCTTCAAACAACAGAGGGACAAAAACACCAGAACTGACATACAATGATACACAGAGCACGGCTGAAGGCACAGAAGCTAGTTTCTTTTTGTTTTCACGGGTGCTTTGTAGTTTCCGGGTCCATGACGTCACCCGCCTATGACATTCTGTCACTCTATTGGAATGGTTACACATGTGCTTCAGGACGCAATCACGCAGAGGCGCTCCCACAACGGTGACGCAGCTCGAGTTCCCTTGAAAGGGAACTCTGTACCTAATCATGCACTATTTAATGTTTCCCAAATACCTGTTACCATAGATGTGTGTGTAAGCACAATTATTTAGCACTTCATCTTTAATCATGTGAAGATAATCTGTAGCAGCGGTCACCATTCTGTAATTTCAATTTCAATCAATTTCAGATCACTAATCAAAGGTTGGATTAACAGGTTATTCCAGATTTGTGTTATTTTTTGTTAATATATTAGATAAAATGATTCGATAAGATGTTTAATATTCTCTCTCATCAAATGCATTTTTAAGATGAAATCAGTTTTTAAATAAGTGAACATAGGAATTTTAAATACGGACCAATTAGACTTTTTAAAAATCATTTCACTACTTTGGTTGAACTGGATGCTGCTATTTCTGCTGTCTTTGAGTTCTCCACACTAACTAAAGAAAAAACGGAAATATCTTAAGAAATATTCCAGGTGTTTTTTAATTTCCCTGTAATCACAAAATTTCAAAATCAAGATTTTTTCTTATAAATGTTATTTTAATTGATTTAAAAAAATTAATAATCATTCATTTTTTTGTGTCCTCAACTTCACATTTCATCAAGTTATTTTTTTGTAAAATCCCTTTGACTAACTGAATCTAGGTATTTTATTACACCATTCACCATAAGTGATATTATTTATGATGATATTTGACAAAAGCACAAAAAATGAGTATAAATTAGGTGGAGCAATGGTTTTGTTTAATCTCTTATTTTATTTTTGGTGTTTTTGAAAGTCATATTGTATTATATATCCGAATGACTTAAGTAATAAATAAATAAATAAAAGCATGATATGAGGGTAATAATTCAGTGAAACAGAATGGAACTTCTCAATAATTGTTTTTTGTTTGTTTGTTTGTTTGTTTATTATTAAGGGGGGGGTTGAGAGCCAAGTGTATATTAAATGAAAGCGCTTGAAAATGACATTGCATAATTATTGTAGGTGTCTAAAATTGTGGATCAACCCTACTGAAACCCCCCAGAGTCATCATGTTTTTAGGCCATTTCAATTTTGCTTTTGATGTGACAAAGCGGCGATATGTGATATGATAGGTGTTTACTTACTCTTCCCATTAACACCATCATTTTGGTGATTCAAACTGATTCACGGATGTCGAACACACATTGCCTTCTCTCACATGAATTGCCCCCATTCATTCTCAATTACCCCCACTAAACCCACCGCACGCTTTTAAGGGGTCTGTTAAAAGTCAATGGGCTCAGGGCAGACACGGTGTCCCGCTGTAACTTTACAGTGTTGGTAACTTTACTGGTGGTAGCACTTTTAGCATAGCTTAGCATAGATCATTGAATCTGATTAGACCGTTAGCATCTCACTCAAAAATGACCAAAGAGTTTCAATATCTTTGCTATTTAAAACTTGACTCTTCTGTAGTTACATCGTGTACTAAGACCGACGGAAAATGAAAAGTTGAGATTTTCTAGGCTGATATGGCTAAGAACTATACTCTCATTCCTGCGTAATAATCAAGGAACTTCCGTCCGTGCGTACCATGCCGTACGCTGCCGTACGTGCGTACCCTTCCGTACGCTGCCGTACCATGGGAGCAGCAGACGCAATGATATTATGCAGCGCTTGAAAATAGGCTAACTTCAGTCAACATAACCAACCTGACAACCTGCTTGCCTATCTAACATCAACCTGCCTGCTGCACCCAGCAAAGTTCCTTGGTTAAAGACGGACAGTGGAGGACTGATAGCGAAAGATAAAAATAGAGACAGTAAAAGATGAAAAGATGGAAGCTGGACAGCCACATGGCATCAGAAGAAAAAGGAGGGCCCACCATTGCATTACTTGTATGTACAAATTTTATTTAAATTGTTAAAGCAAAGGACAAAAGAGTATGTTTTATAAACTGCCACTGTCTGAAACAGAGAACAGTATACTGACTCGCTTCCCGATACATATTCAGACACAAAGCCCCACTGCCTCAAGATTTCCAGTTATAGGCTACTTGTTTATATTTTACCAAAATGACTTTCAGAAATTAAAATTAATGAACCTAATCATAAACGCCCATTTAAATTCCACAACAGAGAGATCAAAGTTGATGCAAACCGCAAAATAAATATTTCTTACCGTGATTCCACGTTTACCAATCCAGACTCCATGGGATAATTCCATCATCTTCAATCATCTTTTTTGATACTTTTGCATTCCGTGCAACAGAGGCTGTGTCCAAAAACCGTTGCCTCCCTGCCTCATCAGACAATGGCTTGTAAGGCAGCGTTTGTGCATGAAGGCACCTCACGAAACTGATTTTGGACAGACTTCTTAGGCAGTGTAACCGTTTAATGATCTACAGCAAAATAGAGATAGCTTTGGTGAGAACTAAACAAATTTTTAATTACTACATTAGTAATTTCTCGCAAGAAATGACATCAGAAGTAGAAAATGTTGGTAAAAAACGTACATTTACACACAAACTGACCAGCGAACGCAACTTTCGGACTCCATCTTTTTTTTCCAGCTCAACTGTCACAGAATGGAATGCACAGGATTGTGGGATATCAAAGGCAGCGAAGGATACGATATGCTGCCTTCAAAAATCGATCAGATGAAGGCATCTCAGGAGACAGGAAATGAAGCCAACATTAGATTCGGACGTGCCTTGGTGCCTTCCTGCCTTGAAATGTGTCCTCCGAAGGCAGCATTTTCCAGGTTTCAGACGCAGCCAGAGTTTTAGCCAACCTTTCCTTCGCTGCCGGAGTCCTGATCCTGCTGATCGCTGAATGGCTCAAAGTGCGTGCTAGTCGGCAACGTCAACACCACCAGCCGACTCTGCCTGATTCATGACTGATTTTATAAGTAGGCTACAATGATGCAAACTTGAGTTTTGTGTATTAACCAATTGGCCTATAAAATTTTGATGTTTGAAAATCGCCAAACTGACCCCAAAACCAACCCAAATTGTGTCCACCCGCATAATTAAATTCAAAACCGCCCAACTGGGAACCGGGCGGGCAGTGATGTCACCGTTTGTAGTACTGCAAGATGGCACTTGCTATAAGCTATAACAAAACATATTTTTTGTTTTTTAAAATGGTTAAATTTATCTTGTTTGGTATATATATTTTTTTAGAGCGGAAATCCATTTATTAAATCCATTCTAAATGTTTTATTTCCACTTTTAAAGTTACCTCCCCTTCCTCTGCTTTGCCCGCCCAGAGAACTTGGAGAAAATGGATTCCGTTTATCAGTCGCGATGTCAGCACAGGCTTTACATACAGACTTTAACCATATGGATTCGACAGCACCGCCACAAACAGTGAGTAACAGTGTTTATTAATGCCTGATCTGTGATCAGTGATTTCTGATGTGTAGCTAATCATTCAAGTTCACGCAGACTTTCTTTCTAAATCATTTAATGCTGTCAGTCCTGCCGCTGGCCATCTTGATGCCCAAGTGTAATGCATCAGTGAATCAAGCCAGTGACTAAAACGATCAACTTCACATCATTTCTGTTAGTAGCATGAAATAAATCTGTTATTTCAATTTTGAGTAGACGCAGCGATCAACACTTGCGTATATCTGCACACTTGTCCAAACTGCCGTTATAATGAATGACGATGTTATGCTGCTCAAAGCTCTTACTGTATTCATGTCGATGTCGTGTTTGCTGTTAGTCATGGTGAAAGCATGTTGTAAGAGAAAGCGTGGTGCAATGACGAGATCACTGCATTCACACGATCAACAGACTGTCTGTACTCAATGCTCGAGCCGTTCATGTGATGGGAATAGATCTAAAAATAATGCTTTAAAATCAACACTTTTTGTTGACGATTTGTTCATCTCGATGGCTGTGATGGTAAAAAAAAAACGTAGGAAAAATATCCGAGAGGGTTTTACATGTTACAAAGTTCGTAGAATGAGGACGAAGACGACAGGGTCGTGTGACTGGGACTTGTGTTTATTCAGAACTCTCAGATACAGACAAAATAAACTCGCGCTCTCAACAACTCGGTACAATATAACTTTCTCAGCAATCTTTCTCCAGCTCTAAGGTCTCTCTGGTCCACATGCAGTCCGTCTCTCTCTCTCTCTGGCAGGCTTGCAGACCTCTATAAACCACGCCCCCTCCGCCACATAATCTAATATTCATTTCAAATACAAAGATGTCAGCCAATCACAACAGTGGGCGTTTTCACTGAAGTCTCACAGCAGACACACCCCTTCAAACAGAGCATTCAAGCCAGAGGGCTGATATCAGTATAGAAAAAATGCTTTTTATTTCTAAATTATGAAAATTTTTGATGTAAAAACCATACTAACAATATATGTACACCTCAGGAAACATTATAAAATAATAATAAAAATCCATGCCATGGGACCTTTAAGAATAAATATGCATGTAGCTTCTCACAGTCATGATGACAGTCCAAACCTGTATGTCTAACATCTGTGGAACACCAAATGAGTACAATAAATGGTGACTCATAAGTGGTTTATTGCCAATAATCAACATATGGCCATATTAAAACATATGTATTTTTGTCAACAAAAAACACACAAACAAACAGTGAATTTAGACATCAAACATTATCATTTAGCTACAGTATGACAAAAATGGGTAACATTTTACAATAAGGTTTCATTAGTTAACTACATTAGTTAACATGGACTAAGAATGAACAATACTTCTACAGCATTTATTAATCTTAGTTAATGTTATTTTCAACATTTACTACATTATTAAAATCAAAAGTTGTAGGCCTATATTTTAAAGGGCACCTGTTATGCCCCTTTTTACAAGATGTAATATAAGTCTCAGGTGTCCCCAGCAGGGGTGCAGGCTCACCATATAAACGTCACAATTCTTGTCACCATTGTCAATATCACAAAAAACTACTAGCCTAAATAAATAAAAGTCAAGCTCACCGAAGAAAAGTAAACAGTTAGTGATTGTAACGCGGTTCGTTGTATTCTTGGGCAGGAAGGAAGAAAACAGGGTCGGCGAGACTGGGACTTGCAATTTTTATTTGTAACACTAAAAACAAAGGACGCACGTGGGCGTTTCAATTTCTCAATAAACTCTCAGGAACAATTCTCTGTCAGACGGCTTGTCTCTTCACTCATAACTTTCCAGGATCACTTTCTCCTTCTGGTAGGTATGCGCAGTCCCAGTCCAGGTCTCTCTCAGCCTCACAGACTGCAGCAAGTCCCAGTCCAACTCTCTCTCTCATCTCTCTCCCGGCAGCCGCTTATATGCGGTCTCTCCACGCCAATTACTGCAATCAGAGACAGGTGTTCGTCATTTGCACTTGACCTACTTACCGACCGCTCGGCTCCGCCCTCTCTCTCCCGCTACAGACCTCGCGGGACCACGCCCACCCCGCCACAGTGATGAAATAAGAATAAGAAAGTAATTACAAGTAATATGACCAAAAATCAATATTAAATATATGCACTGTATAAATTCATTATATGTATATGTGTAAATGAAACTTCTTAGACTGCTTAAACTGCTTAGTCAAGAGCAGAGTGATGTTCTCTCTTTTGTTTGATTAATGTGAATGACAGACAGTAGGAAAATTAGACAGCTGACGCTTTAAGCGCTGCCCGGGTTTCTCTATGGCTCTGGGTCCATTATACTTTATACATTATACATTTTCTTTCTCAGTTTTGTTTACTTTCATATAAGACACAAATGACTGTTTACATGAGGATACTTGCAAAGAAACATGCGTATGTATATTTAACCGTTCAAGGCCAATAAAGCGTCAAATATAACTCCGCGTGTCTGCGTCTCACAGACAGCGGTCAGAAACAGTCTCTTTCGCTGCTGACTGTGATTCAAGGGTTTAAAATGTCACCGCAATGCTTAAAAACGCATGCAAATTAAAAGTTCCCTTTCAGTCTGTCATGTTCGACATACGTCGGAACTGACCGACGAATTGGGATCTGTCTTCAGAGACCAATCTACTTCGAGTGTATTAGAAACGAGCCAATTGTATTGGCATGCGGTCCACGCACCGCTCCGCACCGCGGGTATAAATATGGAAGTGGAGTACCGCATATTGCTTTTAACTTCGGAGCCGAACGGTTTGCTGTATCAAGCTGTTTCTGCGAAGAGTGTTTAAACGAGTCTCGAGGAGAATCGCTCTCTTACCTGGGTGCTGGTGTGACGACGCGAGTCAGCGAGTGGCCGCTGCAACATACATTTGTTCCTGTGTTGGTTGGCTGGGCGTTTCCATTCTTTGAGTGCTCACATGCAGGCTTACAATCGGACTGCTGTGAGCCGCGGCCATCTCCCTGAGTGCTTCAGCACTTCTAAAAGAGCATTTCCTTCTAAAAAGAGCAAAACTGTTTGACCCTGCGTCATTCAAACCGTGTGTTTCTGGATGCGGTTGTTTCCTGTCCTCATTTGACGGCCACGATCTCTCTCGCATATAAACATGTGAGATTGCGTTCGTGGGTGATCCGTGTTCTCTCAGGAGAACGTGGTCATGTTGGCGCGTTGTTAGTCTCACCTTTCTCGTAAGGGCTTGAGCGTTCAGTATACCGTGTGCCGTCTGGTGCCGGCTGACAGCGGGGGTTGCCATGGCAACCCAGCACGTCACTCAGGGCTCTGGTGCGTGGTCGAGACTGTGAAACCTCAAACGGGGTTGAGTCCCTTTGCTTATTTCCAGCTCTAGTTCCTTTTCTGGTGCACCAGAATAGGGCTACTTTTGCTAATAAGCCTTTGTGACCTGAGGATTACAGTGGGGCTTCCCCGCCGGGTACATCCCCTGTGGGCCCCCACTCCTCTATCGCATCACAAGAATGCAGAGACTTTGTTCATGGGTGGTTCATGTTCCCTTATGACAACGTCGGCGCGTTGTTCACTGTGCCTCTTTCTTAGGGGCTTGAGTGTTCAGCGCGCCGTGTGCCGTCAAGTCGGACAGCCACGCTCATTGTCCCACATGCCTGCTGGTAGCTTACAGATGGGATTGCTGGTCCTTTTTTGCAAAAAGGGGGACCTAGCGTTTCATTTGGGGCTCTGGCGGAGGACAGATGTCAATTGCTGCATCGGAGAGAGGGCTGTTATGTGCTGGAAATGATAATGCTGAGTTTCCGACTGTAATAGTGTGTGCTCATGCTGAATTTGATTCAGAGTTGACAGCCATGCTTTCTGGGGTGGCTGCCCGGATGTGCATTGGAAAAACTTAGCAGTGTGGAACTATTTGGTGCCAGAATATGGAACACCAAAAGGGCCATAATCTGTATAAGTTTTTTCCCTCTCTCACTGCCCTCTGTCCTGCATGCACAAGGGTAGTCCCAACCCAGGGGTTATGCAGGAACTGCGTGCGGTGACGGACTTTGCTCTCCGGGTGACGGAAGTCACTGCATGCTCCCTAGGTCAGGTGATGTCCACACTAGTAGTCCAGGAAGCTGGGGCTAAACCTGGCAGATATGCGTGAGCCCGACAAAGTTTGGTTCCTCAACGCCCCTGTCTGTCAGGCTGGCCTCTTCGGCGACGGCATCGAGAACTTCGCCCAGCAGTTCTTGGTAGCCCAGAAGCAGATGGAGGTGAAAAAAAAAAAAAACATCTTGCCCCGACGACCAGCTGCTGCCTCCACCCAGTCGTCGGCCTCCGCGCCTCCATCTGCTTGTCGCCGAGGGCGTCTCCCTGCATCCGCCTCCGCCCCTGCTAAGCCAGGCAGCAGCCTCCACCCAGGCCTGAAATGGGCAGTCCAGTAAGAGGGGAACTGCTCAGGGAGACTGTGTCCGCACCCCTCCCTCCCCCGGAGGAGGACCAGGGGGAGAATATTTTTCGGTTTCGGTCCTGCCGCTGGCTCTCCAGAGTACCCACATTCTCAGAGCAGTTTTCTTCCTCCCTGGGCCCCAAGAGAGTCAGGTTGGCAGTGTGCAACGCCCCTGGGCCTTGCTACTCCTTTCCTCCCCTCTCCCCCCTCGCCAGGGGGCAGCAGTGTAGGCTAGAGGTCTCCACGGGTCCAAAAATTCATACCCGAACCCGAAGAGACCCGTAATGTGCTTAACGGAACTGACCCGGACCCGTCTACTATTTCAAAAACTGGACCCAGACCCGTGCAGATCCGAGAAATGCCAAAAATGTAGGACCCGGAACCGACCTGGACCCGTCTATTATTTAAAAGCTGGAACTGAACCCGGCGAGAAGACACAGACCCGACTGGATCCGATTGTCACATATTCCACAATAACTGATATTAACAAGTCAATAAACAAGTTATGAAACATATAACTTTTTGTCTTACCTATAGTCGTCGTCTTCCTTCCTTGTTAAGTTAACCTACTTGATTGTGTTGCATTACATCCTTGCCAAAAAAGTTAAATCCATGTTATTCCTCTCTTGTTATTCCAAGCATGCTTAATTCACTCATCATTTCAGCTTTAAAAGTCCACTTTATATCACGGTGACGGATGACAAATGCGTCTTTGCAGATTTGCATTTCGCCAAGTTAACTCGCATAATAACTTTGACTGTTGGCCTCTTTGAACTATAATAACGATTGCTCGTTCGGTGGCCGCTGATGTGAGCATTATTTATTTGCTATCTTTGCTAAGATTAAATAAGACGCTTCATTCATATTATTCTTAAAGTCAATCACAGCGGAAGCTCGGGTTGCCATAGAAACATGACACGCGTTTAAAGGCCAATTTATACTTCTGCGTCGAGTGTACGCCGTAGGCTACACACGTAGCCGACGCCGTCGTGAGCATTTATACTTCTGCGCTGTTGTCCGCGTCAATGTGCAATTCCACATGCAGACGCTAGTAGGCAGTGTCCTCTGGCATGTTGGTGTAATCAAGACAACAGCCGAAGAAGAAGCAGCTTGTTGTGTAGAATGTGTACATTCATGTCGGATTATCAGCAGCAGTGAGAGAGCAGCTTTTCTTGCAGCCTGAGTTGTTGTATCTAATACAAATTATACATCTCTAGTTGATTAGTAAAGTTAAATAAGGCGATCTGGCGTTGGAATGCGTTTGTGAAATCATGCCGAGCTCGTGGCGCTGTTTTCACTAGCGGTGGCTCGAGCAATCGATTGCTGTTGCGGAGACTTCATTCACGAAATGTACCCTAATGTGTCCCCGTTCTTGAAATGCAATCACTGATTAACATATTTGGTTTTAACGAGAAAATAAATAAACTATACTCAGCGGATCTATGTATTTATTTACTACCATAAAGAATCGCTGGACTACAAAATATTGTGTTATAGCAGACGTAAAGGAAGAAACTATCATCCCATTTGTGGACACACACACACACTCCTATCGCAGATTTTTTATTTATTTATTGACCTGATGGAAGGGTTCTGGCAGACCAATCACAGCGCTTGCGGTCTGAGTAGAATTGACGCGTTGTTACATTTTTGGAGAGGTGCACGTCAAGGTACGGCGTAGGGTACGGCTTATCCAACGCGTCTATGCGTATGGTACGCCGTACCTTCTGCGTGCACTCGACGCAGAAGTATAAATTGGCCTTGAGACTGCACATGCGTGGTGGCTGGAGCAACCTGAAATATGAGCTTTTTTACGCAATTTGAGCATCATAGAAAACATTTATGACAGTTCACCTGAGATTTTTTTGCTGATTTGAAATATATTATTTAAATATAAGTTCAAATCAAACTTCAACAGTGTGTCACACGTAGGCTAATACACTTGACAGCACTGACTTTTTTTCTCATGTTTGTCCACAATATGCATGAAGGACGCCCAGACAGAAGAGGTGCCCGTGGGTTTAACTTCTTTATATTCGTTGTTTTTTAGCTTTTTTTCGCACATCACTCATGAAGGTATCCATTATTATTACCGTGCGCCTGCAGAGAGAGAGAGAGAGAGAGAGAGAGAGAGAGAGAGCAAGAGAGAGAGATCACTCGTGTTTTTCTTCTTTCTATTATTTTAAACCTTATTTCCCGGCTCACACTTTTCTTATCCTAATTTTACAAGTTGCAAGTCACAAAAAACACACAAGCAGTGCTGACTGACTCAGATCACGGGCAGGTGTCCTCCGAGTACGGATCGACGCGGGTATTACACACAATGTTAAACAGACCCGGGACCCGTAGTAATAGATTGGGACCCGACCCGGACCCGGCTGATAATTTAAAATATAGATCCTAACCCGTACGGGTCCTGGGTCGGGCCCCGGGTCCACGGGTCTCGGGGGCTCCGTGAAGACCTCTAGTGTGGGCACAGAGGACGCCCCCAGGCCTTCTCACCCACACTCTGCCCCACCCAGAGTACTCAGGCAACACTCCGGGCCGCCTCCGGGGCCTCCCGGGTCTGAGTACTCCACTTCACTGCCTCACCCCGGGTACATCTGTGGTGCCGTTGGTCCCGCTAGTTCGGTCTCTGGGGGCCTGGCCAGGTCTCCCCAGGCCGTCTCGATGGCTCATCCGTTCCATCAGACTCGGCTATGCGATTCAGGTCGCACGCCGGCCTCCCAAGTACACGGCATCCTCTTCACCACGTGTGGGCAGTGATGCCCATGTCTTGCAGTCAGATCGATGTACTGCTGGCGAAGGGCACGATCGAGCCCTTTTCCAGCTGATATGAGGTCGGGGTTCTACAGCCCCTACTTCATTGTATCCAAGAAAGGGGGTGGGTTAAGACCGATCTTGGACCTGCGCATTCTGAATCGGGCCCTGCACAAGCTCCCGTTAAAAAAAGGTTAACGCAAAAAATGCTTTTTCAAATGCATCCGTCGCCAAGATTGGTTCGCAGCGATCGACCTGAAGTCCTTTGGTCTGTCCCTGTCGCCTCACGGCTTCACGAAAGTCGCAGAGGCAGCCATTGTTCCGCTCGGCGTTCGCATCCTCGACTATCTTGATGACTGGCTCATACTGGCTCAGTTCTGGGGTCAGTTGTGCGAACACAGGGACCTGGTGCTCCGTCACCTTAGCCTGTTGGGCCTTCCGGTCAACCGAGAGTAGAGCAAACTCTGTCCCATGCAGAGGGTCTCTTATCTCGGAGCTGGAGCTGGATTCGGTCAACCGGACTGCGCGCCTCACTGAGGAGCAAATCCAGTCAGTGTTGAACTGCTTGAATACATTCAAGGGCAGGACAATGGTCCCACTGAAATTCTTTCAGAGGCTCCTGGGGCATATGGCATCTGCCTGGGGCATATGGCATAACGTCGCTCGGATTGCTTCATATGAGACCGCTTCAACGTTGGCTACACGACCAAGTCCCCAGATGGGCGTGGCAAAGCGGCAAGTGCCGGGTCTCAGTTACCACGTTTCTGTCGCCAAACTTTCAGCCCGTGGTCAAACCTTTCGTTTCTACGGATGGGAGTGCCCTTAGAACAAGTGTCCAGGCATGCTGTGGTCTTCACGGGACCTGGTGCTCCATCACCTCAGCCTGTTGGGCCTTCCGGTCAACTGAGAGAAGAGCAAACTCTGTCCCACGCAAAGGGTCTCTTATCTCGGCATGGAGCTGGATTCGGTCAACCAGACTGCGCGCCTCACTGAGGAGCGAGTCCAGTCAGTGTTGAACTGCTTGAATACGTTCAAGGGCAGGACAGCGGTCCAACTGAAATTCTTTCAGAGGCTCCTGGGGCATATAGCATCTGCAGCCGCGGTAACGCCGCTCGCATTGCTTCATATGAGACCGCTTCAACGCTGGCTACACAACCGGCAGAGTGGCAAGTGCCGGGTCTCAGTTACCCCGTACTGTCACCAAACTTTCAGCCCGTGGTCAGACCCTTCGTTTCTACGGGTGGGAGTGCCCTTAGAACAAGTGTCCAGGCATGCTGTGGTCTTCTCGGATGCCTCATCCACGGGCTGGGGGACCACGTACAACGGCATGCAGTCTCGGGTCTGTGGACGGGGCCCCAGCTGCATTGGCATATCAACTGCCTAGAGTTTCTGGCGGTGCGTCTTGCCCTGGCTCAGCTCAAGAAGCCGCTTCAGGGCAAACACGTACTGGTCCGTATGGACAGCACTGCGGCCGTTGCGTACATCAACCGACAGGGTGGTCTACGCTCCCGTTGCATGCTCCGGCTCGCCCGCCATCTGCTCCTGTAGAGTCAAAAGCATCTGAGGTCGCTTCGGCCCATCCAGATCCTTGGTGTGCTGAAGCAGACAGCCGACGAGCTTTCTAGAACAGACTCTGTGCAAGGTCAGGGAGGACGAGGAGCAGGTCTTGCTAGTTGCGCCCTACTGGCCCAACTGGACCTGGTTCTCCGAATTCACACTCCTCTCGACAGCCCTCCCTGGCCGATTCCCCTGAGGAAGGATTTACGTTGTGCTTTCCTTCCTGCAGGATGGGCTGGAGCAAAGGCTGTCTCCCTCCACCCTCAAAGTGTACGTCTCAGCGATAGCGGCGTATCACAATGCAGTAGCTGGGAAGTCCGTTGGGAAGCACGACTTAATTGTCAGGTTCCTTAGAGGTGCGAGGAGACTAAATCCTCCTCGTTCATCCTCGGTACCCTCTTGGGATTTAGCCCTGGTGCTCCAAGCACACCAGGGTCCTCCATTCGAGCCTTTGCAGTCTGTAGAGCTCAACATCCTTTTGGCCTCAATCAAGAGGGTAGGGGACCTGCATGCACTTTCGGTCTCTTGACTAGAATTCTGACCGGCTGATTCTCAAGTCATCCTGAGACCCCTGCCCGGATACGTGCCCAAGGTTCCTACCACTCCCTTTCGGGACCAGGTAGTGAACCTGCAAGCGCTGCCCTCGGAGGAGGCAGACCCAGCCCTGGCTTTGTTGTGTCCCGTCTGCGCTCTTCGCGCTTACATCGACCGGACTCAAAGCTTTGGGACCTCAGAGCAGCTCTTCGTCTGTTATGGAGGCCAGCAGAAGGGAAAGGCTGTCTCCAAGCAGAGGTTAGCCCACTGGATAGTGGATGCTATCGTCTTAGCATACCAATCGCAAGACGTGCCTTGCCCGTAGGGTTGCCAGCGCACTCCACAAGGAGTGTAGCTTCCACCTGGGCGCTGGCTCAAGGCTCCTCACTGACAGACATTTGTAGAGCTGCGGGCTGGTCGACACCTAACACGTTCGCTAGATTCTATGTGGAGCCGGTTTCTTCCCGTGTACTCGCCTCCAACGGCCGGTAGACGTGAAGTACCCATTCCTGTGTCGGCTTGAAACGCCACTCCCGCCTCTGGCCGGATACATGTGTTTATCTTCTCCAGTTGTGTTCCCCAGAAATGGTGAACCCTGTCGAGCTCCTCCGTCACCCCTTCGGTGTCAGATGTTGCAGCCGTCTGACGCCAGGCCTGCACCCGTATGCTTGTGGAACGTGTGTGTAGGCTGGGTTCCATATGTGTTGGTTCCCTCACGGCGACCCCATATGTGTTTCTCCACGGTACCAGCTACCCTACTCGGCTAGCCCTGTGTCTTTCCCTTGACAAAGCCTGCTCTGTCGTCTCTGGGTGTGTTCTTTCCCCCCTGGGATCAGGTTGGATCCACCCCAGAGACTGCCATATGTTGCACTACCCTGCTAGGTTAGTCCTTATGAGTATTCTCCACCTCTCCTCCTTCGAAGGACGTGGCTCCGCAGCGTTCCATCACCCTGAGATGGGCACGCTTCCCAGGGTTATCCAGAAGTCACGCTGAGTGGGTCTTGCAGGAACAGCAGTGACTGACCTTCCCTGCCGGGAGCCCTGACTCCCACTCCAACATAGGAGTGGTCCAGCGAGCTCAGGCAGGGCGCTGGAAGGGCCAGCATCCCTGGCGTGATGGTAGGGATCCCAATTCGTCAGTCAGTTCCGACGTACGTCGAACGTGACTGACTGAAAGGGAACGTCTCAGTTACGTATGTAACCCTCATTCCCTGAAGGAGGGAACGGAGACGTACGTCCCGTCGCCAGGTGCTGTGCTTCCCTGAAGGGCCGAGTCACTTCTTCGGCTCCTCAGTTGGAAAAGCAATATGCGGTACTCCACTTCCGTATTTATACCCGCGGGGCGGTGCGTGGACTGCATGCCAATACAATTGTCTCATTTCTAATACATTCGAAGTAGATTGGTCTCCGAAATCAGATCCCAATTCGTCGGTCAGTTTCGACGTACGTCTCCTTTCCCTCCTTCAGGGAACGAGGGTTGCATACGCAACCGAGACGTTTTCTTGACCAAGCAGCACAGCAACCTCACGTAAATTAGTTTTTTTTTTACCTCACTTGAATGCGTAACTTCAGAAGGCGAGAGTCTGTTGATGTCATTCACCATGACTCCGACCTCTCTCCATTTTCAAAAACTCATCGGATCTAGACAAATCACAATAATTACCTATTTTTATAAATGGCGAATTTCGCCGAAAGGCGACAAGTGTTCACCCCTGCCCCAGTGAAGTTTCAGATTAAATTCCTAACAGATCATTTAATATACCATTTCAAAAAGGCCAATTTTTCGGTTTGAGAAAAATGAATTGTTTTGTGTGTGTCTTCTTTAAATGCAAATGAGTGCTGCTCCCCACCCCAGAGGGCAGAGCCTTCACAGCACAGTGATCATGCGAATGAAAACTGAAACATGATACATCTGTTTGACCTTTAATTTTCATTATCTCGGTGCTTCCGTGAGTAGGCTATTAAACTAGTTCTCTTTCATGTGTTATTGCGAATAAACTGTCAAATGCACACAAGGTTATGTCAGAAACACACAAAGTTCACATGAAAACAGTGGGTTATGTCTGTGCACATATGCAGAAAGTACAGAAATCCTGTGTGTATATTAGATCTGTGTACTAAAGTGAAAGCAGTGTAATATACAGTACCTAATGCTATGCTGTTAATATGAATCAAACAACAATAGATAAACAGAAAATCACTCACTGCTCTTGACTGAATGAACTTTAGTAGTTTTAAGAACACATTTCTTACTTGAATGCTGCTGTTAAATGCTCTGACAAGGAGAAAACATGGCGGACTTTGTACAGCTCTCTGAGGACGGGGTCTTTACTAATATGGCAGTGTCCATCAACAGCCGTGGGCGGGGCCTGTGAAATGTGACGTCACTTTGCCAGGAATCTGCAAACGGCTTGTTCTGAGACACTGCTTATGATTTATGGAGATTAAAAATAAAGGAGTCGGTGGATTTTTACCATTATTGGTGGTTGTGTACACACACTGCCAACACACATTTATGTTCAAACACCATGTAAAACTGAATTTTGCATAATACAAAATGACTGCACTGAGAACTGAGAACTTGTATTTTTATTAACTAATGTTAATAAATATTAATAAATACTGTAACAAATGTATTGCTCATTGTTAATGTTAGATAATACATTAAATAATGTCAACAAATGAGACCTTATTGTAAAGTGTTACCAAAAAAATGTAATATTAATTTTCAAATTAGCTAAAAATACATTTTCTAAAAATGTTATTAAACTATAAGTGTTTTGAAGATTAACTTAAAGTGAGCAGTAGATTTATATATTGTCGGATATATATCCAAAAGTGATCAATAATGATACGTTTATGGTGCTGAAATATTGATTTCCCCAATTACTTTTTCAGTTAGTTGCTCTCCAGTTGCCAGATTTGCAATCTAGATGTGATTTTAGCTGACATTTTCTGATGGCTCTATGTGTTGTTTCGACCTTTAAGGTGTGACCTAATGCTGACAGTTAAATTGAGCAACGCATCAGCAGGCAAATTCTGACTCAAATGATGTGAACCTGACGTTTTGACAACCTGTCTTTTGTCCACATCCATGCTTACAGTAAAGAAGGAGTGAGTGTTCCATACAGAGTGCTTTTAAATGAACACAAGAGGAACCCACTCTGTTTTAACAAGCCTCCTTCAGCCACGAATACATCATAGATTTTCTTAGCTGAGAGAAAAAAAAGTTTGATTTGAGAACATAAAACGCTGTATGACATCCTTCCGAATGCACGCATACACACACACACACACACACACACACACACACACACACACACACACACACACACACACAAAATAACCCCATTTAACGGGAGTGACATCTGTGGTGCAGGTGATTTGCTTACAAGGTGACACTGCATCAGTCTTGGCGGCCATGTTTGGCAGCTTGTCAATAGAGGAAAGACTAGACATATGAAGATGGTGAAATGCACAGCTTTTTACAATTTACGATTCCAACTGCCAGGAAGCTCAAACCTCAGGCTCAGAGGAAAGAACAGTCTGGAAAAAATCAATGACAAGGTAAATTTACTCAGGTTTAAATATTTCATGCTTGAAAATGTTTTTAAAACTCCCATTGCATTGAGATGAGAG
>JARQWZ010008581.1:0-26092 GCA_033150135.1 Gobio occitaniae | reverse complement strand
TATTCATCGCACAGACCGATTTTTTTGTAGCACGTGCGACATATATGCCTATAATATAATATAATATAATATAATATAATATAATATACAAACTAATTTAAGTATTTAAACTGATATATTATATATAAAAACAACTGAAGTAATTAAATAGATCTAATAGCTAAATATGTTCAAGGGAACATGTGGACTCTTTTATTTAAACATCCCTGAAACCCAAACCTCACACAGATCTATTTAACCCTCAAAAGACCTTCATATTACAGCCCTTAATTGGTCCTTCGTGGACACTTTTGGGCACGGGGGGTCTGAGGTGTGACCTCAATTTTTTAAATAAATGTTATATCAATATCTTCAATAATATAAAATCTATCAATTTATGCAGGTTTTTTTTTTTTAATTTATTTACCACTAAAAGTACCATATTTTTATGTAAAATATATCTATTTTATATATATTTAATATTAATTTAACTTAAGTAAAAAAAAACTATTCCAGTATGTTCAGAGAGCCAAAACCTAAAAATGTGATGACTTTGGTGACATCTGGTGACCTATGTTGGTATAAAATAAACATTTTTCAGTAGCCACTAGATGGCAATAATAGTACCCAATGGCAACATTAAGCATAGCTGCATAAAGGCTGAACTTTATAAACCAATGTTTTTACGAATTTAACCTCTTAAGTTTTACATTTTATCACAAATTAAAATTGTAAATGAAAAAAAAAAAAAACATCTTTGTTGTTTTAGACTATACAAACATGCCAAAACATGCTTAGACAAATCTGACCGTGCAATGAGAAAAAGACAAAGTAGGAGATCATGTATAATTTTTTTTTTTTTTTTAACAAATTAATTACATTTAAATAACTCAAACAGGTAAGAATAACAATAAACCTAACAATAACAACAACAAAAAAGTAAGCGTTAACTTTCTGGTAAGTGTAAACAATGTAAACCTGACAAATATGCTTACATGCACTTGTGGCAGCAGGTAATTGTAACAGAGTGTTCTTTGCAAATAAATTATTTGCATTTTTTTTGCAGACAATGCTGTTTTTTTTTCTTGTGCTAATTGTCTTTGTTTTGCTTTGCTAAACATCTTTGCCATTGTGCTGCTTCAGAATGAACTGAAAAAGCAACTGCCACTGAGGTTTAGGTAGCATGCAGCTGACATTTTTTGTTTGTAAGCAACAACAAATTTTGCAGCAGTGCTTTGATCTGACTTTGAAGTGTGTGTGTGTGTGTGTGTGTGTGTGTGCGCGCACGCTCGCAGTGGCTAATTGGCACATAAAAAAAAAATGCTCTCTGTCATTCGCTCATTCAATTCTTTGTTTTTGTATGTGTGAGTGACACAGTGGATAAAAAAAGCTTTGTTATAGGCTAATTGAATGCTTTGTGTGTGTGTGTGTGTGTGTGTGTGTGTGTGTGTGTGTGTGTGTGTGTGTGTGTGAGTGTGTGTGCATGTCTGAGTGTTTGCCACATTCAGAATGTTGTACAGACTTGCCTCTTCATTTATGTGTATGTATGATCTGCATTGTGTTGGATTTATTTAATTTTTTTGGACAAATGAAAAAAAAAGCTCTTAAATCTATTAAATTCCCATTTCATTCCTATGGGTGCCCATTTTTGTCCACGAAGGCCCAATTAATGAGTTTTTTTTTTTCAACCACTTAACATTATAAAATCGAGTCCAATTTTTTTGTGTGTGTTCAGGTGGCAAACTTAGAAAAAGTAGCCAAGTCTTGTACCGCTCAGATTAAGGGAAATATTTTAAAATTAAATAAAAAAACGATTTTGCCCACTTTTGTCCCGAAGGTCTTTTGAGTGTTAAACTGACGTGTGTTACTGAGGTGTTTAGAGTTTGCACACTTGTGGTGGGTTCTATAAATGTCTGTTTTGTTACCGTGCTGTGTCCATCATCCGTTATTTCCACCACTTAATCAAGTCACTCTTCTTTAAAACATGATGACGTTCTATTTCACGTCTTTGCGTTTCTCGTTGCCTCTCATATTGAGATTTGGACTGCAAACACGACTCACTGCTGCCCGCACGCAACATAATTCTCTCTATGAAACCTGTAAACCGCATTCACCTGTTCTAACACTATAGCGATACTAACTCTATAGCGGTTGGACAGAGCACTGCAATTATTTCTCTTTTAAACTACAATCAAATGGATTTCTTCCCTCATTTCGCGTCTGCGTCTACCATCTGCACTGCATTTAATTCTTTCTGCGCGGCCGCGCACGCGCGCGCAGCTTAGAGGGAACATTGATGACATCTCATTCTTAATCCTTAGGGTTTAATATGGAGTTGGCCCACCCTTTGCAACTATAACTGCTTCAATTCTTCTGGGAAGGCTTTCCACAAGGTTTAGGAGTGTGTTTATGGGAATTTTTGACCATTCTTCTAGAAGCGCATTTGTGAGGTCAGACACTGATGTTGAACGAGAAGGCATGGCTTGCAGTCTCACCTCTAATTCATCCCAAAGGTATTCTATCGGGTTGAGGTCAGGACTGTGCAGGCCAGTCAAGTTCCTCCACACTATACTTGCTGATCTATATCTTTATGGACCTTGCTTTGTGCACTGGTGCACAGTCATGTTGGAACAGGAAGGGGCCATCCCCAAACTGTTCCCACAAAGCTGGGAGCATGAAATTGTCCAAAATGTCTCGGTATGCTGAAGCATTAAGAGTTCCTTTCACTGGAACTAAGGGGCCAAGCCCAACACCTGAAAAACAAAATTTGGAGGTCTGTAGCTATTCACTCTGCAGAAAGTTGGTGACTTCTGCGCACTGTGCGCCTCAGCACGAGGTGTTGACTTGGCCTCCAAATTCCCCAGATCTCAATCCAATCAAGCATCTGTGGGATGTTCAGAACTGCCTTAATTCTTTGTGGAATAGATTCAACAAGGTGCTGGAAGCATTCCCCGGAGACTTTGGTTCATATTTACATGATGGCATCTCGCAGTTGCTGCAGATTTGTCAGCTGCACAGCTCTCCCGTTCTACCTCATCTTTAAGGAGCTCTATTGGATTGAGATCTGATGATTGTAAAGGCCATTTAGGTATAGTGAACCATGATTCTTGTCATGTTCAAGAAACCAGTTTTAGATGATTTGAGCTTTGTGACATGGTGTGTTATAATATCCTGCTGGAAGTATCAGAGGATGGGTACACTGTGGTTATAAAAGGATGGACATGATCAGCAACAATACTCAGGTAGGCTGTGGCGTTTAAACAATGCTCAATTGGGACTAACTGTGCGTTCACACCGCCGCCGGCGAGAGCGTCAAAGTGGCCGGAAGTCATTCATTCTCAATGGGAGCCCGGCGGCGAGCTCCGGCGAGAGCGGCGCGGCGCGTCTTGGACGATTTGGGCGTCGAGGAGAGTTGAAGTCAGGTCAACTTTATGGTAATGAGCTATGACGCGGTTCGGCGGCAGCCGGCGGCAACCAATGGGAATGTAGAAGTGCTCCGCTTGAGATGATTCTAAAGAACGCAGCGCTGTAAACTTTGGTTCCTACCACATTAGTTCCCAAGCAAAATAGAGGAGGTTGATCACTGCTGGTGCGGCGGGTTTGATAAGAAGACGTGCAACATTATTTATCCACCACACAAATGGCTTTTAATTGGTTTATTTCGTTAGCAAACATGTAACTATAATTGTTAAGTTCTTTCCATCGATCTGCTTTTTTTAAACTTTCACATTTAAATGATTTCATGAGGTTATATTATACGGTTATACCCTACTTGTGGTCAGTCAGCACAAATGCCGGTCAACATGAGTGTTTGCTTTGCAGCCCCTTTAAATGCCGTTTCAAAAAAGACCAAGCATTCGATCTACGTCAGAGCGGCAGCGCGTCCACGAATCTTTCTACAGCGTCGATGGCAGGGCGGCCAGAGCGAAGTTTGACGCTCTCGCGGCCGGCGGTCGGTGTGAACGCACAGTAAGGGGCCCAAAGTGTGCCAAGAAAACATCCCCCACACCATTACACCACCACCACCAGCCTGAAACATTGATACAAGGCAGGATGGATCCATGCTTTCATGATGTTTATGTCAAATTCTGACCCTACCCTCTGAATGTTGCAGCAGAAATCGAGACATTTTTCCAATTTTGTATTGTCAAATTTTGGTGAGTCTGTTCGACTTGTAGCCTCAGTTTCTTTTTCTTAGCTGACAGGAGGAGCACCCAGTGTGGTGGTCTGCTGTTTTAGCTCATCTGCTTCACATGTTGTGCATTCAGAGATGCACTTCTGTTTACCTCGGTTGTAAAGAGTGGTTATTTTAGTTACTGTTGCCTTTCAATCAGCTCGAACCAGTCTGGCCATTCTTCTTTGACCTCTGGTATCAATAAGTAATTTTTGCTCACAGATCTGTCTCCCAGTAGATCAGCAGGTTTCTGAAATACCAACAACCATGTCATGTTAAAAGTCACTTAAATCACCTTTCTTCCCCATTCTAATGCTCAGTTTGAACTTCAGCAGATCATCTTGACAATGGCCCTGTCCCAAATGGCACCCTAAACCCTCACGGTCTTCCTCTTAGTCCGCGCATCGAGAGCACCCTTCTGAGACCTAAAATGACAAATGGACACCCTGCGGTCTCGTGGACTTAACGGACACGCGCACGCAGCGGCCATTGTAAGTCCACAAGACCAAAAGTGCACATGAAGTGTGCCATTTGGGACAGGGCCAATGTCTACATGCCTAAATACATTGAGTTGCTGCCGTGATTGGTTGATTAGATATTTGTGTTAATGAGCAGTTAAACATGTGTACCTAATAAAGTGCTTGGCGAGTGTGTTTGTTTATATGTAGCTCAGCAAAGCTGCATTGGATAGTTTGTTGCAGCCACAGTTGTAATAATAAAAGTAAGTTTAATATAAAATAGATTTAACATTTAAAAACTTTTGCTTTTTGTTGTCTTTAGGATAAAGAATTGTAAGAATTACTATGAGGTACTGGCTATCAGAAAAGATGCCAATGTTGAGGAACTGAAAAAGGCCTACAGAAAACTGGCTTTGAAATTCCACCCTGACAAAAACCATGCGCCAGGAGCAACCGAGGCCTTTAAAAGTAATGCTGTCCTTGAAACACCATATCAATTTTGTTCCAATACATTGTTAAAAAGTTGATGTGTATAAAATTTGAAACAAAAAATGCTGTTTTTGTCTTCTCCAGAGATTGGAAATGCTTACACAGTGCTCAGTAACCCAGAGAAGAAGAGGCAGTATGATGCAAGTGGAGGAGATGAGCCTAGCAGTGCTCATGGAGGATTTGATTTCCACAGAGGCTTTGAATCTGATATTACACCTGAAGATCTCTTTAACATGTTCTTTGGAGCCGGCTTCCCTTCATGTAAGCCATTTTGTATAGATCATGTAAAATTAGCAGATGCAGTACATGTGAGGATTTCCTCCACAAAGATGGATTAATCTGCACAGCATTCACTTTATAAATTCTGGTTCATATGAGGGCATATATAGGATTAAAGAGTGTGGTGGCTGATATTTTGCTACACACGAGAAACCTGTATAAATTTGATTATTGCCTCCACCCTGCGGTTATGCATGTGATGTTGTAGTGATGCATTGTCACAATTTATTTACTTGTGTTTAAGCCATGCCAGTTTTTAGTGATTTTAAACCGTTCAAGCTCAATATGACCGTAAAGAGATCTAAATTTTGTACTCACACACTGTCTGACAGACGGGGCCCACACAGAAACCACCTGTGACAAAGTGTGTGAATGCTGTATTGAGTTATTTTTCATATCTTATTGTGCTTAAACAGTCTTCACTAATTGTGTTTAAGTTGCAGTAAGTAATTTCTGAGAAACACTGTTGATATTTTAACTCAATATAAAAATGCAAAAAAGGTCTGCACTCTAAAAATACTTTTATTAGTTTCAAGCAGGAGATTAAAATAAGACAAACGTTTAGGCTATTATTCCAGGTGGAGTCAAGGTGTCTGTGGACTGATTACTTGATTGTTTAATTATGATCAGGATCACCTGAAGACCTGTAGTGTGCTTTCTATATAACTAGTGAAATTGTTACCCTGACGAAGGCAAATAGCTGAAACGTTTTTGTTTTTTTTGTCTCCTGCTTGAAACTAATTAAAATATTTTTAGAATGCATACATTTTTTGCATTTTTATACTATATTGTACACACCCCTCCCTTCATTGCTCTGCCCCCAAAATACACAAACACGCAATGTTGAATGGAAGCAAAATAATGCTTCACAAAAAATAAAGCAGAGATGACGAACGAACAAGGAAGAGCAAGCAAGAGTTTGTCATTAGTCACCAGCAGCACACAAGCTCCAGGAATTATACAATTAATCTCAAAACTGTCCTGTTACTATAGCTAACATTACAACAACAGCTTATCTTGGTTCCATGAAACAGCAAAATCAGTGTTACTCACGTATAGAGCAGAAACAGCGCAACCTCAGCATCCATTTTCAAGCCTTCCCACTTAGGTTTCCAGCGCTGGAAACAGGGTTCCCATGGGTCCTTGACATCCTTGAAAGTTTGTGAATCTGAAAAAAAAGTCAAGGCCCTGGAAAGTTTTTGAAAATAAACATGCATAGATACAGGTCTTTGAAAGTGCTCTGGAAAAAAATCCATATTATTCCTTCCGGTCCGCTAATGTGTTATTTTGCCAACACTTTGTAGCCTATGTATACTAGCTTGCTTCGTTTACATTAGTTACGCGCATTTACGCATTACGTTAAGTGTTTCCTGTGTGAGGTACTTTGTGTTGTACGTTGCCATGACGTTCACATGCGCACAAAACTACTACGATGGTACCTCAACGTTTTCAGTGCGTACAATTAACCCAAATATGTTCAGTCAATGACTGTATATTGTGTTCAATAAACATAAAACATTTTTGATAATCTGTTGCCCAAATATTTAATTTAATGTAATGTTGAATTGCTTTGCTTGTTAAGATAATGTAAACCCATGAGGCAAGAAACTTAAAAGCATATTCATATAGCCTAAAATTTCTGGTTTCATGAACCTTAAGCTCTTTTCAATAAATTCCATGCAAAAGTTAATATCAGATCATTTTAGAATACAGTATAGGATGTACCGAATATTCTTCAGTTTTATGCAAAACAGAAATCAGATAAATATCAAAAATCAGATCTCTTTCATATGGCCAAAAATAAATGAAGAAAAAAAAAGTTTGACACATGAAAACTGTAACAATGTATCTTAAAAGGTAACACGATGTAACCTTGCTCTCACTTGAAATGTGCCCTCACATTAAGTCCTTGAATTTAAGGGTATTGGACCTGGAAAGTCCTTGAAAGGTCCTTGAATTTTAAGTTAACCAAGGTGTGGGAACCCTGTGGAAAGCTTTTCTAAATGCTGGGTTCACACGAAAATATTTTTTAACTCTTATAAGACTAAGAGTTTCAAAATGTGAGCGAACACAAACAAGACGATAAGAAATCATAGATTTAACATGAGGAATATTGCAAAAAATGTTCCAGTCAGGTTCAATCACTCTTAAAACACCTCACACCACAGGAAAATCTGATAAAATAATATGTAGAATCATCAAGTTAATCTGGACTTTACCTAGGATTTTTGGAAGTGGAGAAATCGGCCCAAAATTGCCCCAATTATCTTTTTGTGTGTACCCAGCATATAGCTCTTGCCTGATCATAACCCTTCTTTTTCCAGTGTTCCTTGACCTTATCTATTTGGTAATATCTCTCAGCCATCTCTCTTTCTACAGTCTTCCTTCAAATCTCCCTCTTGCTCACTCTCTCTCCTCCTACAGGTGCTGGTCATATAATTAAAATATAATCAAAAAGTTGATTTATTTCACTAATTCCATTCAAAAAGTGAAACTTGTATATTATATTCATTCATTACACACAGACTGATATAGTTCAAATGTTTATTTATTTTAATTTTGATGATTATAACTGACAACTAAGGAAAATCCCAAATTCAGTATCTCAGAAAATTAGAATATTGTGAAATGGTTAAATATTGAAGACACCTGGTGCCACACTCTAATCAGCTAATTAACTCAAAACACCTGCAAAGGCCTTTAAATGGTCTCTTAGTCTAGTTCTGTTGGCTACACAATCATGGGGAAGACTGCTGACTTGATAGTTGTTCAAAAGACGACCATTGACACCTTGCACAAGGAGGGCAAGACACAAAAGGTCAAGCACATTAATAGAGAGGCGAAGGGAAGGAAAATATGTGGTAGAAAAAAGTGTACAAGCAATAGGGATAACCGCACCCTGGAGCGGATTGTGAAACAAAACCCATTCAAAAATGTGGGGGAGATTCACAAAGAGTGGACTGCAGCTGGAGTCAGTGCTTCAAGAACCACTACACACAGACTTATGCAAGACATGGGTTTCAGCTGTCGCATTCCTTGTGTCAAGCTACTCTTGAACAACAGACAGCGTCAGAAGCGTCTCGCCTGGGCTAAAGACAAAAAGGACTGGACTGCTGCTGAGTGGTCCAAAGTTATGTTCTCTGATGAAAGTAAATTTTGCATTTCCTTTGGAAATCAGGGTCCCAGAGTCTGGAGGAAGAGAGGAGAGGCACACAATCCACGTTGCTTGAGGTCCAGTGTAAAGTTTCCACAGTCAGTGATGGTTTGGGGTGCCATGTCATCTGCTGGTGTTGGTCCACTGTGTTTTCTGAGGTCCAAGGTCAACGCAGCCGTATACCAGGAAGTTTTAGAGCACTTCATGCTTCCTGCTGCTGACCAACTTTATGGATATGCAGATTTTATTTTCCAACAGGACTTGGCACCTGCACACAGTGCCAAAGCAACCAGTACCTGGTTTAAGGATCATGGTATCCCGGTTCTTAATTGGCCAGCAAACTCGCCTGACCTTAATCCCATAGGAAATCTATGGGGTATTGTGAAGAAGAAGATGCGATATGCCAGACCCAACAATGCAAAAGAGCTGAAGGCCACTATCAGAGCAACCTGGGCTCTCATAACACTTTAGCAGTGCCACAGACTGATTGACTCCATGCCACGCTGCAGTAATTCAGGCAAAAGGAGCCCCAACTAAGTATTGAGTGCTGTACATACTCATACTTTTCATGTTCATACTTTTTCAGTTGGCCAAGATTTCTAAAAATCCTTTGTTTGTATTGGTCTTAACTAATATTCAAATTTTCTGATACTGAATTTGGGATTTTCCTTAGTTGTCAGTTATAATCATCAAAATTCAAATAAATAAACATTTGAAATATATCAGTCTGTGTGTAATGAATGAATATAATATACAAGTTTCACTTTTTTAATTGGAATTAGTGAAATAAATCAACTTTTTGTTGATATTATAATTATATGACCAGCACCTGTATACGCCCGCTATTGCTGACTGGCTTTAAGTGTGTTGTGGTACTCGGTCCGATCCACGTTTAACAGCATTTCTCAGAAATTGCTTATTGCACCTTTAATATGTCAGGTCTGGTTAGGTGTGTGGGTAACTGAATATGTGAATGTTTTTTTTTTTTTTTCAGCGAACACACATGAATTCACTAATGACCGAACATACAGTCACCATACGGACCAAAGCAGAGGAGAAAAAACGGAGGAGAGAGGAGATGTATGAGCATCTTTTTTTTCTGTCTTTCCCAATCATATTTGAGACTTGGTAACTACTAGCTGGTTTTTAACTAATTCTGTTAGGTCATATGCTCTCTGTTAAGTAATACATAGTCACATAATCACTGTATTGAGGCCTCCACTCTGCGGAGTTTCGCGGGCCAATTAGACTGAGCTTATAGCTCTTTCTGTGCCCTTGGGTTAGAGTGTTGCCTATGCCTCTTGTTTGAGGCCTCCATTCTTCAGGGCAGCCTGAACAGACATTCTGAGTGTTAGGCTCTCTGTGAGCCTCCTTGGATACTGGCCAGAATTTGAACGTAGTTAGGCTTCCTCTCTTTAGAGTCATCCTGTTAAGGCCTCTGTTCTTGAAGCTCCGGTCTATGATCGTTGCTGATGCAGCTTAGGATTGAGGACTCCTTTGAGTCCTTTGACTTAGCTCAGCCAATAGGGCACTCATCCTTTCAGCATGGCAGCATATGGGTATTCCATTGTGTTGTGTTGATACAAAACGTCTCAGGTTACGCATGTAACCATGGTTCCCTCAGAATAGGGAATCAGACGCTGCATAATCCTTTAAGTCCAGTAAGTTGTGAGGTAGGGCCTCCATGGATCGGACTTTTTTGTTCAGCACATCCCACAGGTGCTTGATTGGATTGAGATGATGTATTTCATAGGTACCCTTTTATACTAATGGTCACACCAGTCTGCTTCAGACACCAGTCATGCCAGAGGCATTCCACATAGGGCCCTCTAGGGGACGCAGAACCTCATTCCCTATTCTCATGGAACTATGGTTACATGCGTAACCTGAGACGTTTTGTGATCCTACGAACTCGAGAACGCGCTGCTCACGTGGTCAGCCCAGTAATGATTCAGACCAACTTTTTTAACTATTCATTAAATGTTGCATTTTTATGTTTATTTTGGGTTTTAAATAAACAAAAGTATAGTTTTGTTTGTTTCACAACTCTGGGTAAAATACAATTTCTTTTATCACATCATATATACAATTATGCTAAAACAATGTTATCAAAAAAATTATGATAACCAATGTATTTATGTTAGCGATGTTAGCGATTATTGTTTGGTAGCTTGTTGTAAGTCGTCACCCCCTACAACTAACATGGCGATAATAAGCCTATGTGTGAACTGATATCAGGCTAATATTTTAGATCTAATGCTGTTTTGGGTTTTGCTCAATACTATGTAGAAGAAGCAAGATCATTTAATAATTATATTACCGTGTGGTGACCCTAAGATAACTCATATTTAAACAACTATTGCTTTGTGTTGTTGGTGAGAAAAATAAAACGGACATAAGAATTTTAATAACATATTCTTACAAGTACAAATTTAGTGGTATTATTTGTGTCCCCTTCAAAAATTGCCCTTGAGAAATGTTATGTTTATTGCCCCCGCCCTGATGTAAAATGTTCAGGCTGCAGACTTAGCAACGATTGTATTTAATATTAGAGGACAATGGGCTTTATGCACAGCTGCACTACTTCCTGAACTTCAGCCAGCTCCTTTGTTTCCTGTCTGCCATTATTGGACAAACTGATTAATCCAGGTGTGTCTGATTATTGTTGTTGTTACTACAGAGGTCAGGCACACCTGGATTAATCAGTTTGTCCAATAATGGCAGACAGGAAACAAAGGAGCTGGCTGAAGTTCAGGAAGTAGTGCAGCTGTGCATAAAGCCAATTGTAGGCTCTGCCTACAACCCCAGCCCCTAATATCCACCTCACCGCAATGGCGGCCGCAGGACCCGAACCGCGGCGTGCAGGTGCTCATCTATCATCCCTCAGGAGAGTCAAGCTTAGGTGGAACCAAGAACTGCGACCGCATTGCAAAAAGTATGCATTTAACCCCCTCGAGAGTCAAGTCAAGTCAACCTTATTTATATAGCGCTTTTAACAATGCAGATTGTTTCAAAGCAGCTTTACAGTGTTAAACAGGAAAATAATACAACATAATTTTATTCAGCTGTATAGCCATTCTGGAAAAAACGGTGATGTCATCAGTTCATTTCAATTATCATACAGTGACAGTGTTGGCTTTAGATCAGTAATTAAATCAGAAATTTAGTTTATATGGTTAATTTAGTTTAATAATTAGATTTATTTGGATATTTAGTTGAAAATTTTAGAAAAAAATTGTGTCCCCAACTGAGCAAGCCAAGCCAGAGGCAACAGTGGCAAGGAAACCAAAACCCCATCAGGTGACCTAATGGAGAAAAATAAACCTTGGGAGAAACCAGGCTCAGTCGGGGTGCCGGTTCTCCTCTGGCCAATTAACAAGCAGCGTATGATTATTATTCTGGCAACTTTACAGGTCTGAGATCATAATAGATCGGAATATTCGAAGGATCGGAGGCAACATGCTGGAGACGGGTTTATTGAGGATGATGTGTTGATTAAATAATTATTAAAGTGCAATATTCAAAGGATCGGAGGCAACACGCTGGAGACGGGTTTATTGAGGATGACATATCGATTTAAGAATGATTAAATTGTAATATTCGAACAAGCACACTAGTTCGAACGTCAGATTCTATAAATCTGAAAAGAATCATTTGAGAACAGACATGAATGCATCGTTATGAGTGCCTTAAACTCCCTCGAGAGCCGAACGCGATCATGTAAACGCTAACTACTATCCCTCAGGAGAGAGCAGAAAGGAAAAAAGCTCATTACCTGTCTCTTGTAGTTAGTCTAGTGAATACATCATACCAAGTGCATCCAGCTTCTTTGAAGAGTCGATAGCACCCATATGCACATCCCAGATGCCTTGAGAATAGGGACAGCATGAACAGAGTTTTTCATAGAGAAATCCTCACAATGTGCACATTTAGTTCCCTCAAGAGCTAAGCGTGCATGCTCCTCACTCATGTTTACAAACAAACAGTCTCGTGAAGACAAGAAAGTGGATAACATATTCCACAGGTGCCCTTTTATACTCAGTTGCACCAGTAGGTACATCATATGCTGCCGCCTGCCAATGTCAGCTCCGATTGTTCGAATATTACAATTTAATAATTCTTAAATCGATATGTCATCCACAATAAACCCGTCTCCAGCGTGTTGCCTCCGATCCTTCGAATATTGCACTTTAATAATAATTTAATCAACACATCATCCTCAATAAACCCGTCTCCGGCGTGTTGCCTCCGATCCTTCGAATATTCCGATCTATTATGACCTCTGACCTGTAAAGTTGCCAGAATAATAATCATACGCTGCTTGTTAATTGGCCAGAGGAGAACTGGCACCCCGACTGAGCCTGGTTTCTCCCAAGGTTTATTTTTCTCCATTAGGTCACCTGATGGGGTTTTGGTTTCCTTGCCACTGTTGCCTCTGGCTTGGCTTGCTCAGTTGGGGACACTAAATTGTTCAACTAAATATCCAAATAAATCTAATTATTAAACTAAATTAACCATATAAACTCTCTAATACTGATCTAAAGCCCACACTGTCACTGTATGATAATTGAAATTAACTGATGACATAACCGGTTTCTCCAGAGCGGCTATACGGCTGAATAAAATTGTTGCATTATTTTCCTGTTTAACACTGTAAAGCTGCTTTGAAACAATCTGCATTGTTAAAAGCGCTATATAAATAAAGTTGACTTGACTTGACTTGTCAACTTCGTCATGTTTAGACTCTTCAGACACCAGGCCGGATGCATTGCTCATAGCGACCCCTAGGGGACGCAGTGCAAGTTCCCTTTCGACAGGGAACCTGGCTTCTCTTGAGACTCCCCTGCTTTGCAGTTAATTATATGCTAAAGCCCGCCTGCACATTGAAATGATTTGTTACAAGGTAGTTTGTGACGTAAGAAACACCGGCGTTTTCAAATCATGTTTTTGTGACTGTCTTTGGTAAACTGCAGTTTTAAGGAGAAAATACTCAGCAATGGTGTTGACTTATGAATTTGCACATTTGTCTTAAAGCATATTAAAAACACCACATATAAAGAATATTAAAAACTTTACCACAGGGGGTCTTTAAAAATGAATAGGGTCTGTGCACAAGCGAGTTTGCTCACCAGTACAAAGTGATATCTGCAAGAGAAAAAGAGTTGTAGAAATACATTTTCACACTGCCACTGATAATAGTCATAAAATAAAACATTGACCTTGGTGTTTTTTTAAGATTCAATATCAGGATCGTTCGCTGAAAATCTATAATTTTACCCAGCCCTATTTGAATGATTCATTCTGTTGTTCTTGTTTTGAAGTAACATACAGATAATGACTGATGCCGGTGTCTATTCTTCAGGGTGGGTACTCCATGTTTATTCAGCTGATGCCGATAGTTGTGCTGGTCTTGGTCTCAATCCTCAGCCAGATGTTGATGTCCACACCTCCTTATAGCCTTTACTCCAGACCGTATGTCATAATACCTTACAATACATGCCTCATACAACCGTACAATTTATGCTTTAGATCATGTGTAATAATGCCTTATGATACATGCCTCACAACACCACACAAACTATTTCAGAGTGTGTGTATATACACCGATCAGGCATAACATTATGACTAATATTGTGTTGGTCCCCCTTTTGCTGCCAAAACAGCCCTGAACCATCGAGGCATGGACTCCACTAGACCCCTGAAGGCAGGGGTCTCCACACTCGGTCCTGGAGGGCCGCTGTCCTGCAGAGTTTAGCTCCAACCTCAAATAAACACACCTGAACCTGCTAATCAGTGTCTTACAAGGCCCTAGTTAGACATTGATTAGCTGGTTCAGGTGTGTTTAATTGGGGTTGGAGCTAAACTCTGCAGGACAGCGGCCCTCCAGGACCGAGTGTGGAGACCCCTGCCTGAAGGTGTGCTGTGATATCTGGCATCAAGATGTTAGCAGTAAATCCTTTAAGTCCAGTAAGTAGTGAGGTAGGGCCTCCATGGATCGGACTTGTTTGTTCAGCACATCCCACAGGTGCTTGATTGGATTGAGATCTGAGGAATTTTGAGGCAAAGTCAACACCTCAAACTTGTGCTCCTCAAACCATTCCTGAACCATTTTTCCTTTGTGTCAGGGAGGGTGCATTATCCTGCTGAAAGAGGCCACATCCACCAGGGACAACCGTTATCATGAAAGGGTGTACATGGTCTGCAACAATGGTTAGGTAGGTGGTACGTTTCAAAGTAACATCCACATGGATGGCAGGACCCAAGGTTTCCCAGCAGAACATTGCCCAAAGCATCACACTGCCTCCGCCATTTGCCTTCTTCCCATAGTGCATCCTGGTGCCATGTGTTCCCCAGGTAAGCGACGCACACGCCCTCGGCCATCCATGTGAGGTAAAAGAAAATGTGATTCATCAGACCAGGCCACTTTCCAGGCCTCCAGTTCTGATGCTCACGTGCCCACTGTTGGCGCTTTCAGCAGTGTCAGCATGGGCACCCTGACTGGTCTGCGGCTATGCAGCCCTGTACGCAACAAACTGCGATGCACTGTGTATTCTGACACCTTTCTATCAGAACCAGCATTAACTTCTGTAATTTGAGCTACAGTAGCTTGTCTGTTTGATCGGACCCACACGGGCCAGCCTTCACTCCCCACATGCATCAATAAGCCTTGGCCGCCCATGACCCTGTCGCCGGTTCACCACTGTTCCTTTTGGACCACTTTTAATAGATACTGACCACTGCAGACCGGGACCATCCCACAAGAGCTGCAGTTTTGGAGATGCTCTGACCAAGTCGTCTGGCCATCACAATTTGGCCCTTGTAAAACTCGCTCAAATCTTTGCGCTTGCCCATTTTTCCTGCTTCTAACACATCAACTTTGAGGACAAAATGTTCACCTGCTGCCTAATATAATCGCACCCACTAACAGGTCCTGTGATGAAGAGATAATCAGTGCTATTCACTTCACCTGTCCGTGGTAATAATATTATGCCTGATCGGTGTATATACACAGTACTGTGCCATTAATTGTAATAATCCAGTGAAATTTTTGAATGCACAACAAGTCTGACAACAGCCAGTATTCTCCACACGGAGGTCTGATCTCACCATCATCGAGTCCATATGGGATTACATGAAGAAACAAAAAAACAGAGACTAAATCCAACGTCCAAGCTGTGCCAACGTCTCCAAGACACATAAAGGAACCTTCCTGCAAAGCTACAGTAATGTGAATGGTTTTAGGCGCTTGTGTAAAAATGCTGTGAGAAGTAAGAATGCTTTCAAAAATAATGTCATAAATAGATTTTATTTATCAATTAACTTCTATTAACTAAATTAAATCAATAGTTGGTGTGACCACCCTTTGTGTTTAAAACAGCTTTTATCCTAGGTACACTCGCACAGTTTTTTCAGGTAACTTTGCAGGTAGGTTTGTCAAAATTCTTCTGGATTTAGTTTGTCAGTTTTTTCCCCCCTGTTTCGTCATGTAATCACAGACAGACTCGATGCTAGAAAGATCAGATCTCTGTGTGGAACATACCATCTGTTGCTAGACTTTTTGTGCATACAAAATTTCACTGGATTATTACAATAAATGGCAAAAGGAATGTTTTGGATATTTACTACTGACACACTACAGCAAAAGATGTAAATAACTATTACCATTTTGTGTGCATGTGTGTGTGATATATAATGTATATATGTATATGTATGTGTATATTAAATATATATATTTACTCCTGGGGTAAAAAAAAAGTCTTAACCACAAATTATTAGTCAGGAAATTAGCCAAATTTAAGCAAATACACTACTTAAAAAGCCATTGCTGTCTCAAAAATAAAGAAAAACAAAGACACAATTAAGTTATTGACAGAATATGGGGAGTTTGATTCAGAGTGGTTCTGCAGAGTTGTGTTGTGATGTTCTAGAGCAGTGTCTTCGAAAATATATATTATAATAAATTCATCTCTACGATGATGAAGAGGTGTCATTGTGTGGGGAGCCTTTTTAGCTGCTGGTATTGGTGAGCTAATTCACTGTGAAATGTAATTTAATGCTTTAGAGTACAGGAGAATATTGCAGAATGGCTTGCTTCCCACAAATGAAAAGTTATCTAAAGAGGAATAATCCAATATTATTTTTCAACAAGACAATGCTCCTGCCCAAATTGCAAAGACAACCAAGGAGTGGCCTGGTCAGAGTCCAGATTTGAACCCTATAGTGAATATTTGGTCTTGCATTAAATTCAAACAAACTGGGAGACATTTTTCAACTCTACTCATAAACTGTTTGAAGCCATTAACATTGAGTGGAACAACACTTACTCTTCTTTCTGTAAACAGCTATCTGCAAGTTTACCCACACGGCTTAATGATTTAAAGAAAACAAAGTGCAAGGCTATTCCATGCTAAGTTACTTCATTTGTGCAATCTACTGTATTTGTGCAATTCTTGCTAATTTCTTGACCAGTGATTTGTGATTAAAATGGTTAAGATCGTTAAAAGACCACTAAATATTTTGTCATTTTTGTCTTGGCCCTTTTTTTTTTTGCCTAGAAGAGTGAATACAGTATTTTAAAGAGAATTTTGTAAAATTAATATAAGCTTTACGGGTCTTTATTGAAAAGTGTTTAAACAATGTTTTTCATGCACATGCACCAGTCCTATACTAGGGGCAAGATTTACTAAACCGCAATTAGCATGAGACCGCAATCCCATAAATGGAATCCCCTTCCAATGGAAGTAGAAAGTTCTGGCCATGATCTACTGACAAGGCGCAAATGAAAGAACATAGAGGCAGTAGCTCATAATAAAACATCATTATAATTATACATTTTTTTATTCCAGCAGCTTGACTGTAATGACCCCTAATAATACTAAAGAAGAAAATCTGAACAAATGTAATGGGTTTCATCACCTGTGGTGCTTTGGCTGCAAATAATAGGGTAACATGGGGGAAGATGCTTAATATACATACTTCACCCACTAGTTTGCTGGACCCTATGTATCCGATTTTTCATATCAACCGAAAAATGTGCCTGGATAACCTGACTTCTCTTTAGACTCCCTGCTTCAGAGCATAGTTAATGATATGCTAATGCCCACCTGCACGTTGCGATTGGTTATAAGGTAGTTGGTAATATAAGAAACACAGACGATTTCAAACTACGTTTTTGAGAATTTAGAGTCTTTTTTCACTGCAGTTTTAAGAAGAAAATACTCAGCAATGGTATTGACTTTGCTGAAAGCACATTAAAAACACCAGACCTGAACAACATTTAAAACTTGATTTTCACCACAGGGGGTCATCTTATCTACACTCAAAAAAAAAAGGTTCTATATGGCACCAAAAATAGTTCTTGGCTCGTAATCATAGGGGAACCTTTTTTAGTGCTATATAGCACCATTTTTGGTGCTTCAGTGGTTCTTCAGCGGTTCTTCAGAGGTTCTTCACCGGTTCTTTGACTAAGGTGCTATATAGCACCTCTGAAGAACCACTGAAGCACCAAAATTGGTGCTATATAGCACTAAAAAAGGTTCCCTTATGATTACGAGACTTTTTTTTTAGAGTGTACTTATATCTTTTTAATAAAAACTATAACTTTTACTTCACAAATCCAAAAACATTGATGTGTCCACAAATCCCTCATTAAAATAGACACAAAAAGCGATGATATTCAACATCATAAAATGTCATAATTACTAATTAATCAATTAACCTCAAAACTGTTTCAGCTGACTATATTTCACAAATGTTGATATTTAGATTAAATGGGAAAAAAAATGTAATGACAGTCATTCATCAAAAGTGCTGAGATAAGATTTTTGCCATCTATGGGGTGGGGTTCGGGGTTTCATCTTACCTCATGTTACCCTAATATTTAGAAAGAAAATCTGAATAAATATATTGGGTTCTAGCACTTTTATATGCTTGTACCATTAAATTCTAAATGTTCATACTGTGTAATGGTTGTGATCTCTGCTCCTTCACATCTAGGTCCACAGGACAGACTGTTAAGAGACAAACTGAGAACCTGCATGTGGACTATTTTGTCACCAGAGATTTCAAATCAGAATATAAGGGCTCAACTTTGCTAAAGATTGAGAAGAATGTAGAGGATGATTATGTTTCTAATGTGCGCAACAACTGCTGGAAGGAAAGACAGACAAGTATGTCTCATTATTTCATCTTTACCATTGCCTAGGTATGTGCTTTGATGTCGTAATTAAATCAGTTTTGTCATCGTGTCATCCCCTTCAGAAACAGATCTGCTGTATGCTGCTAAAGTCTACAGAGACGAAAGACTACAGCGAAAGGCTGAGCTCATGACCATGGAGAACTGCAAAGAGCTGGACAGATTAAACAACCTTTTCCGTGGTGGATAAACCTCAAACAGAAACTAATAGACACTTAGGAAAATAAGATACCGTTGTATAAATGTATTGTTTTGTTGTTGTTGTTTTTTTAAACATTCTTATAGATAACATTAAAAATGTTAAGTCTCATTTTCTTCTGGAATATGCTTTGCTTCATAGTACAAGCAAATCAGCTGAGAAAAATATAATTTTTACCCATTTTAATCTATCTCTCCATTATGTCTGACTTCACTAAACAGTGGGGAATGGGCCTAGATGTTCTACACTTGAATCACAACCTTTTTTTCTTTCTTGACTTTGAACCCAAACTTGCATTGGCTCCATGTCAATGTTGTTCTCCTTGCCAAGTTTTAACAGTGCTACTAACATGAAGTGATCACTATTTTGAATCTTTGTTAACCCTTAATTAACCTTAAATGTACAGATGAAATATAAGCTTTTAAATAGAGGACTACTATTCTGTTCGTATTCAGAACAGAACATATTTTTTAATATTCTCTCATTAGTTTTTCCATCAATTGAAAGTCACACAACTAAAAATTTCACTCATTGAAAATGTACAGTATATGCACCTGTTTCTTTATGGATTATTCCACATCCAAATCGAACATTACTGGTGTGAGGACAAAAAGAAGGGCGTAATGAAATGGAGGCAATAAGAGCAAGATTTCAAATGGAGGCCAAGTGGAGTGGCAGTCAATTTCCCAAAGTTAAAGTTTACAAAAAAGGCTAGAATAACTGATCAGTTATCTGTGTATACAGGAGAACAGATGGCCATTCTGCTAGCAGTACAATTTATGACTTAGACATTTGGAATGCTGTCATATGCTCAGACTTATGTTTGGCATTAGTATTGATACTCAACAACCAGAAACAAAGCCAGATATAATAAGATATTATTCAAAGTCTATTTGTCTTACAACAGTGCAGTTTATGTGGGAATTAAAGGAAATGAAAAAGTGGACAGATTAGCTAAACAGGCAGTGGAAGAAGAAACGGTAGACATTCTAATGCTATATTGTAGGACAGAGATCAAGCCAGTAAAGAAAAAGATGCTACTAAAATGGCAACAGTATTGGACATTTATGGCTACTTTGTTTTATAACTGTGATTTGTCTTTAACATTTTGGTCTGATGTTAGTTTTGTTTTATTTGCCCCAAGAAATGTAAATTATAAGTTATCTCTAAAATATGTTATATGCCCTTACACACAGAATCAAAATGTTTGAGTATGTTGTGAACTATATTTTGTATGTTAAATAAATACTGCACCTGTAAAATAAATTTGTGAAATCATACCTAAAATGTAAACTATTCTTGCTAGAAATGGAGTCTTTGAAAAGTCCTTAATGCCAATCAATAATAAAAAAAGGATACACATTGTTAAACTTTAATGTAATATCGCTGCTATACATCACCAAATTACTTTTGATCTTTGAATTTGTCTCTAGGAAAAATTTATTTTATTGTTGTTGATAATTCATTTGTTTCTTTTTCCCTTTCGAAACACGGTGCAAATATTCACTCACACCAAAAGAGATGTGAACATTCGCATCGCGTTACTCGCTCTAGTTCAGTGGTTCTCAAAGTGTGGTACGAGTACCACTAGTGGTACTCAGGCTGCCTCTAGTGGTATGCAGATGAATCACTAAAAAGTAATAATATATATTTTTATATTATAATAATATTTTTTTTCACATTTAAGTACAACACATTTTAATTTAATCATTAGTTAATTATTTTATTTACCTGTATGTAAGCACAGTGCAGTGTTAATGTACAAACTCTGTATTTACAATGTTAAAGTGGTTGACAACCATTAATATCCTTATTAGGATAGGAATAAACTTCCTCGTTTTTGAACTGTGCAGACCTGTAGCTAAATAGTTTGGCCTACCACGCTACTGTATTTTAATGTTGGTCATTATGGTGGTACTTGGAGAGCCAAATATTTTCTGAGGTGGTACTTGGTCTAAAAAGTTTGAGAACCACTGCTCTAGTTTATTCGCGGGACAACTTGTTTTTCGAATAAAAACATCAAGCAATGAGGAGTGTTTTCATGCACATAAACATTTCTTTCTGACATTTTTCCGCCATCAAACATGTTGAAGATAACAAATATTGCTGCTCTGTACCTGTTGTAGAAGTCTGAGGTTTTCATAAAAGAAACATTTATTTAAAGCTGCACTATGTAACTTTTGCGTCCACTAGAGGTCGTCTATTCAAAACAAAGGTGTAGTTTGATGACGCCATGTTTGAGCGCAGAATCTTGGGACGTGGTTTTCACCTCACAGCCGGTGGAAAAGAATCGGATAGGACTCGGGCAGAAATCATGTTCATGGATGCGATTATTAACGTCACTGTAGTATGAAGCAGAGCAGGGCCGTGTGTTATAGGAACTGAGCAAGGCCGCTGGAGCGATTGTTAATAAGATGAACGCTACACACGCCTCGCGAGCAGCAGGACTGTTATTATGGCATAGTCGCCGGTGGGACTTTAATTATGCCACAGTCGCCGGCGCCACTTCCCCTGTTCCGGTCATTAGTTTGAGGTAACGCAGCTCTGTTTATCATATTAGACACATCTGAGTGTGTTGAAAATTATGTTATGACATTACTCTTTGCGTTTGCTTGGCGGCTGCTATGACACATGTTGCACACTGCAGTAAGAGTTAAGCGTTTCTGCAAAATAAAACCGGAGACCAAGGGTAACACATATATGACGCAATTAACAGGCGACTTCCTCACACGTCCCGGTTCCTTGGTTAAAATAGCAATTTTCTCACGATTTACAAATAGTTGGAAATATTTGGGATATTGTAAGTACTCAACTGAACAAAATAACACTGGCCTAGTGGTCTTTGGATATTTTACTGAAAATGTTTTACATAGTGCACCTTTAAGTCAAGGGTGACCACCACCACTGTTACAGCTGGAAAGCCAAACGCCAACGTGTCTGGGTTCAATGCACCACCCAGAGGCAAACACAACTCTTTGAATTTCACTGTCTTCTCGGGGAGGAACTACACCTGGATGACAGCCGCTTCCAGCCAAGCGGCAACCTCCTGCAGTTTCTCTTGAAGCCAATACAGAAGTGACTTAAACTGCAATTCATCGACTGGCCACTAGGGACAGGCTCCAGAAGGGAGCAGAATCTCATTGAGCCCCATGTTAAAATGCCCAACTTACAGCAGAATAAAACATGTTTACAGCCTGGTACAAATTGTGGTTTTGGTCTATACGACTAATTTTGCCCTTCATGACAACTGTGAGGAGGATTTTTTTTTTTTTAAACTCATTCGTTTAGATTATATAAAGCATTAAAGTTGTGCATAATTAAGTGCGTGGCCACTTTGAGTGACAGGTGGATAGCCATTTATCTGCAGTCTGTTAGTCATCGCGTCACCTCAGCTCCACCCACGTCCCGCCTTTTTGCCCATTTTCTGTTATCCGGGAGTGACGCGCTGCCAAGATGGCGACGGCCACCTCGACTCTACTTTACGCTTCAAAACTGCTCATCAGAATCCTATGGGTGACGTCACGGATACTACGTCCATATTTTTTTTACAGGCTATGCTTCCAGCGCTACTTGGGGATGACAGCTGTAGGTGCCCAGTTTGATTACCTGTCAAACCGGACGTGTCAATAAGCTCTTCACTGATTGGCTTGCGCGACAACGCATCTTGTGAATCTTCCGCTCAAGAAATGAAATGTTCAACTTGCACGGATTGAGGCGAATATCATATGGAAGGCCAACAGGGCCAAGATGTGTGAAACTGACGCGTAAACACGTAATTACGTGAATGTCTCCAAACTGAATGTCAGAATGGGAAAGAAAGGTGATTTAAGCAATTTTGAGCATGGCATGGTTGTTGGTGCCAGACGGGCCAGTCTGAGTATTTCACAATCTGCTCAGTTCCTGGGATTTTCACGCACAACCATTTCTAGGGTTTACAAAGAATGGTGTGAAAAGGGAGAAACATTCAGTATGCGGCAGTCCTGTGGGCGAAAATGCCTTGTTGATGCTAGAGGTCAGAGGAGAATGGGCCGACTGATTCAAGCTGATAGAAGAGCAACTTTGACTGAATTAACCACTTGTTACAACCGAGGTATGCAGCAAAGCATTTGTGAAGCCACAACACGCACAACCTTGAGGCGGATGGGCTACAACAGCAGAAGACCCCACCGGGTACCACTCATCTCCACTACAAATAGGAAAAAGAGGCTACAATTTGCACAAGCTCACCAAAATTGGACAGTTGAAGACTGGAAAAATGTTGCCTGGTCTGATGAGTCTCGATTTCTGTAGAGACATTCAGATGGTAGAGTCAGAATTTGGCGTAAACAGAATGAGAACATGGATCCATCATGACTTGTTACCACTGTGCAGGCTCGTGGTGGTGGTGTAATGGTGTGGGGGGATGTTTTCTTGGCACACTTTTAGGCCCCTTAGTGCCAATTGGGCATCGTTTTAATGCCACGGCCTACCTGTCCATCCCTTTATGACCACCATGTCCCCATCCTCTGATGGCTACTTCCAGCAGGATAATGCACCATGTCACAAAGCTCGAATCATTTCAAATTGGTTTCTTGAACATGACAATGGGTTCACTGTACTAAAATGGCCCCCACAGTCACCAGATCTCAACCCAATAGAGCATCTTTGGGATGTGGTGGAACGGGAGCTTCGTGTCCTGGATGTGCATCCCACAAATCTCCATCAACTGCAAGATGCTATCCTATCAATATGGGCCAACATTTCTAAAGAATGCTTTCAGCACTTTTCACAGAATTAAGGCAGTTCTGAAGGCGAAAGGGTGTCAAACACAGTATTAGTATGGTGTTCCTTATAATCCTTAAGGTGAGTGTATGTCAAATTCATTAATCCATAACTTCAAAATGCTACGGTAAAAATGTCTGGAATTTTGCATGGTGACAGTCAGGCACAATGGGTATAATATCCGGTAGAACTGTGAACGCACCCATAAAGGCAGCTGAGATATAGTGCCTCCAAATGGGCCAACAATGCAATAGCTCTTCTAACTGTATTGTCATACATGTCAAATTCATTAATCCATAACTTCAAAATGCTACAGTAAAAATGTCTGGAATTTTGCATGTGACAGTCAGGCACAATGGGTATAAAGCCCCAGTGGAACTGTGAACGTACCTATAAAGGCAGCCGAGATATAGCGCCTCCAAATGGGCCAACAATGCAATAGCTCTTCTAACTGTATTGTCATATATGTCAAATTCATGAATCCATAACTTCAAAATGCTGTAGTAAAAATGCCTGGAATTTTGCATGGTGACATTCAGGCACACTGGGTATAAAGCCCTAGTGCAACTGTGAATGCACCCATAAAGAAAGCCGAGATATAGCGCCTCCAAATGGGCCAACAATGCACTAGCTCTTCTAACTGTATTGTCATATGTAAAATTCATTAATCCATAACTTAAAAATACTACAGTAAAAATGTCTGGAATTTTGCATGGTGACATTCAGGCACACTGGGTATAAAGCCCCAGTGCAACTGTGAATGCACCCATAAAGAAAGCCAAGATATAGCGCCTCCAAATCGGCCTACAATGCACTAGCTCTTCTAACTGTATTGTCATATGTCAAATTCATTAATCCATAACTTCAAAATGCTACAGTAAAAATGTCTGGAATTTTGCATGGTCACAGTCAGGCACACTGGTATATTGCCCCAGTGCAACTGTGAATGCACCCATAAAGAAAGCCGAGATATAGCGCCTCCAAATGGGCCAACAATGCAATAGCTATTCTGTATTGTCATATATGTCAAATTCATGAATCCAGAACTTCAAAATGCTGTAGTAAAAATGCCTGGAATTTTGCATGGTGACATTCAGGCACACTGGGTATAAAGCCCAGTGCAACTGTGAATGCACCCATAAAGAAAGCCGAGATATAGCGCCTCCAAATAGGCCAACAATGCACTAGCTCTTCTAACTGTATTGTCATATGTCAAATTCATTAATCCATAACTTAAAAATACTACAGTAAAAATGTCTGGAATTGTGCATGGTGACAGTCAGGCACACTGGGTATAAAGCCCCAGTGGAACTGTGAACGTACCCATAAAGGCAGCCGAGATATAGCGCCTCCAAATGGGCCAACAATGCAATAGCTCTTCTAACTGTATTGTCATATATGTCAAATTCATGAATCCATAACTTCAAAATGCTGTAGTGAAAATGTCTGGAATTTTGCATGGTGACAGTCAGGCACACTGCATAATGCCCCAGTGCAACTGTGAATGCACCCATAAAGAAAGCCGAGATATAGCGCCTCCAAATGGGCCAACAATGCACTAGCTCTTCTAACTGTACAGTATTGTCATATGTCAAATTCATTAATCCATAACTTCAAAATACTACAGTAAAAATGCCTGGAATTTTGCATGGTGACATTCAGGCACACTGGGTATAAAGCTCTAGTGCAACTGTGAATGCACCCATAAAGAAAGCCGAGATATAGCGCCTCCAAATAGGCCAACAATGCACTAGCTCTTCTAACTGTATTGTCATATGTCAAATCATTAATCCATAACTTCAAAATACTACAGTAAAAATGCTGGAATTTTGCATGGTGACATTCAGGCACACTGGGTATAAAGCTCTAGTGCAACTGTGAATGCACCCATAAAGAAAGCGAGATATAGCGCCTCCAAATAGGCCAACAATGCACTAGCTCTTCTAACTGTATTGTCATATGTCCAAATTCATTAATCCATAACTTCAAAATGCTACAGTAAAAATGTCTGGAATTTTGCATGGTGATAGTCAGGCACACTGGGTATAAAGCCCCAGTGGAACTGTGAACGTACCCATAAAGGCAGCCGAGATATAGCGCCTCCAAATGGGCCAACAATGCAATAGCTCTTCTAACTGTATTGTCATATATGTCAATTTCATGAATCCATAACTTCAAAATGCTGTAGTAAAAATGCCTGGAATTTTGCATGGTGACATTCAGGCACACTGGGTATAAAGCCCTAGTGCAACTGTGAATGCACCCATAAAGAAAGCCGAGATATAGCGCCTCCAATTAGGCCAACAATGCACTAGCTCTTCTAACTGTATTGTCATATGTCAAATTCATTAATCCATAACTTAAAAATACTACAGTAAAAATGTCTGGAATTTTGCATGGTGAC
>JARQWZ010008580.1:0-26092 GCA_033150135.1 Gobio occitaniae | reverse complement strand
TCGAGCAGTGAATGTATCCATAGACAGCAATGGAGATCGATCGCACCCGGAAGTGCACGGGCGAACCGTCTTGAAAAAGACGTGCCACGTGCAAGCTCTTTTTGTGAGAGGAAAGCTCTGCAGAGTGCCGAAGCGCCCAGGGAAAACACACACAGCTGTTGCAGATCACTGCACAGATCAGCAGGCAGGCAATATGAGATCGCTGGAACGCGCCGTCACACCAACACCCTGGAGAACCGCTCGTCTCGAAGACTGAAGAGAGGACTTCAGAATTCAGGCTTGCAGGATTGAAGAGATGCTCTTGGCTCCGATGCAGAAACATAATGCAATATTGCCCACGTACTTCCTTATATACCCATACGATGGGGCGGAGTTACGTATGCAAATTCCGCATGCCGATGGCATTGGCACTGCCATTGGGCGTTTTCTAAGATCTCGAAGATGATTGGCTTCTAGGCGAAACCCCCATTCGTTAGTCACTAACGTTACGTCGTAGTGACTGAACGAAAGGGAACATAGTTGTGTTTAAGTGTACTATATTTACACACTTAAGTGCACTTAAGTGCTTTATTTAATTACTATTACATTATTTGTGCAGAGTTTTTTTAAATATGCTTTTACGATTTGAAACCTGTATGGTTTAAACACGTGAAACAGATTTGAGCTTACTTGTATGAATGAATGTACACTCGTAGTGTACTTCAAATCGTAAAAGCATATTTTTAAAAAACTCTCACGCAGCTTTGTGTGAAGAATAGACTGAAATTTAAGTGACTAATAATATTGATAATCCTCTTCCGAAGCTTGCATCTAGCTCGCATTCACATCCAGAATTCAAAAAGTGGTGTGTCACACTAAAGAACAAGTGCTATTTTTTATTAGTGAATAAACTGAAATTTTGGCTCTGCTCCTCACATAAAGTATCATATGACTTCAGAATACTTGGAATATAATGTATTGTCATATGGACTACTGTTATGATACTTTTATTAGTGGTGTTTTTTAGCTTGACAGCCACTGGTCTCTACAAAATGGTCACTCATTTAATGGCAAAAACCTTGAAATAACATAAGCAACTAATGACAGTGCTTATTTTTTAGTTGAACTGCTTCTGTAAGAGTAAAGACTCATGATCTCTAACATCTAAAAAGAGCTGTTCCCAGGTCAGTTTTCATGAAGTGGTGTAAAAGTGCCACAGTTGCAGATTAATGCTTTGCCTCTGACAAGGTAGCAGTGTTTTGGAGGTGGATTCATAGCATGACAGCGTGTGTTTGAACACCTGCAGGAAGTCTCATACTGGCAGCAAAGGCTGAGGAAGTCAGCTTTTCCATGGCTGACTAGGTCAACAAACACAACCTCACCCAGAACACCCAGTTGAGAGCGTCACACACAGAGCTGTTAGTGTGCTTATTTCCCAGGGTGGGACTGGACTGGACCAGAGCGTTATCTCCAAAATATCTCCTAAAAAAGTTTTTGACTGTGATTTGAGGGAGAGACCAAGAGTGCTGGATGTCACTGGATATGCTTTAGATGAGTAAAATTTGATTAACATTAGTAAACATCAACGATCAGTCAAACAATCATTGATACATATTGCAATGTCATCTGGCTTATTTTACAGATTTTAATTTATGCTGTAAATTATGAACAGCTCAAAACGCTCTATATACAAAATACAAATAAATGTTACAAAAGGGGCTTTTTGACCTTATTTCTAAATGAGTTGTTTCTTTTTTTGTGATGATGAGGACACATATTGCATTATAATGGAAGATGAAACCTTGTGACGATCAACCTGCATTGCAATTTACTCACCCTCAAGTCATCCTAGGTGTATATACATTCTTCTTTCAGACGAGTTATATTAAAAAGTCCTGGCTAATCCAAGCATTATAATGGCATTGACTTGATGAAGTCCATGAAAGTGCATCTATCCATCATAAAAGTCATATTTAAAACTAGACTAAAATGGCTAACTTCCAGTGGTCAGCAGTGCGTGTGTTGACTTGCACTTACAGTAACAGAGTAACCCCCGACGCTATCTTTTGTTTTGCTCTGTCCTCTGCGCTTCTGCTCTCGTCAATAAGCATGCGTCAAGGGTTCAAGGGTCAAGGCTTACTCTTTCATCGTAAATCGACGGCAATTTGCCAGTAGTTAGTCTATAAAGTTATAAATATGGTTATTTTTCTTACACAAACACACCACTTCGTTTCAAAAAGCCTTTATTAACCCCCCGGAGCCATGTGGAGCACTTTTATGATGGATAGATGCACTTTTATGGACTTCAATGAAGTCAATGCCATTATAATACTTGGATTAGCCAGGACATTTTAAATATAACTCATATTTTATTAGTCTGAAAGAAGAATGTCATATACATCTAGAATGATTTGAGGGTAAATCATGGGCTAATATTTCATTTTTGGGTTAACTAACCCTTTAAGTTCAATTTAGTTTATAAAGAAAAGCTCTCAGTACCCAAGAAGAATGCATTTGACATTCAAATAAGTCTACTCTAAAGCATCCCTGGACCTCGAGGCAATGACTCCAGCTAGGCATACACTGTGCGATTTCTGTGCGATTTCAGCAAGGTTACCTACTCACACTGTACGAGTAGATTGCATGCAATGTAAAAGCCAAAGCTCACGATTTATGTGCTCACGCTGTGCGGTCCGATCGTCGAGCGCGACTTTGTCTGCTCACACTGTACAAGTGAAATATGCACGAAAAAATCCCTGTGCCTAGTGCAACGATAGACCATGGTGTAGGCTATAATAGAGAGATAACCTATCAAATGCATCAGCTAACGACATCATGAGGATTTAGCATTTCCAATTTATGTATAAAAATGATTATTATTATTAGGGTAGGCCTACTTTTATTATTAAATTGATTTTACATTTAATTTGCCCCCGCAATAATTTCATAATGCATCAATGCATAACCGATACGCTGCATAATAAAAAAAAGAATAGATAGATTAGCTTACTCCTCATTATTTAAACAAATTTTGCCCAATTAAACAAGGAATTATAGGCCTATAATTAAAATGATTATCAGTCTATAATATGTCAGAACACTGCAATACAGTTTTTTTTATTTGCTTTGGTACTATTTTCACAAGCAAGGTGTACATTTTCAAAACTCATAGTGCTAATATCACAACAGATCATCAAAAGTGCACTTTTTAAAAATATTTCAGCATATTTTCAACTGTTAATACAATACACAAAACCACAAAGTATACTTTTCACTACACAAAATAAGTGTTTCGTCTTTATAAACGTTTCATTCACAGTAACTGCCTTTCATAAAGCTCTTACAATCAAACTTTTGATTTGCATCTCTTCTCATTCAGTTTAATACATTTGTCTGTTATTTAATCCAACTGATCTTAATGGTTAATAAATTAATCATTTGGTACACCAATAGATTTATATTGATTCCATAATGTCTATGGAGTGTGTGTGTGTGTGTGGGGGGGGGAGATCATTCTCTTAATCATTCAATTAAGAGAATGATCCATCAACATGTAAGTTATTATGATTAATATAAAAATGAGAGAATGAGTCTAGAGCCCTGTTAACGCATTATTATACAAAACGAAACCTGAAACATAATTATATTTTACTGAATAAATCCCCCACCACCTTCAACTATTTTAATGGTGTGTACACTCATAGTGTTCAGTACATTTTAAAATGCTACAGACGTAGGCCTACATATTTTTATTGCTATTTGGTATGTTTTGTTTTTTAATTATCATTGTGTTGTTGGTGGAATTGAAGAACTTTTGTTACTCATGTTTACAAAGTGTACAGTATATGCATAATACAAATGGCTTTTGTTGTAGTTGTAGGATAGACCATCTTGTGTTTTGGTGTTGTTTTAATTAAGAACATGGTCTATTTTAGTAATAATAAATATGGGTTGTTGTTGTTTTGGTGAATGTCTGTTTCTCAGATGATCTGAGAAATCCAATCCAGAGAAATCCAGATCCAATCTAAATGTTCCAGTGACGGCCCTGGCTGGTCATGTGATGCAAACATTTTAATGCCTCTAGTATTCATTTCAGCTGGAATGTGCAGTGATTTCATTGTATCAGTATACGTTTTTTTGCATTTTGGCATAATATTTAATAACCAGTGACCTGCTTTGTGCAGTCATGCTTCAATCTCCCTGAATTACACCAACTAAATTTAGGATTGGCATGTTAGTCTCAGAAACCAACAAACACATCATCATGTTGAACCTAGCGTCTCTTGGGAAGACTTTGGGGAAGACCTTTCATGTTAGTCATGCAACTAGTCTTCAACACACTGGACATTTCAGGCATCATTTAGGAAAAGGGTCGTGTGACAGCGATGTTTCAATGATGTGTTTGAGACCATCAGAGAATGTGTTTGATGGTATTGCAACAGTTTACAGACTATAACAATTGATACAAATTAAAGGTGATAAAAGAAAGAATAACAAAGAACAAATACCATCACTCTCCCCCTATTGCAATATTAGCATTGATTGTATTTGATTAAAAAAAATGCCACAAAATTTTGTAAGCTCTCTTCTCATTCTTATGTATTTGTATTTGCATATGCAATTGAAGGGTTATTTTTTCAGGTTTTCCCCAGCATTTGCTTTTATTTGTGTTTCATGTGCCATCATGGTTTGAAGTTTCAACCCATACACTTTATGGCTGGATGAAAAGAGCATCAAAGATTATAAATATGTCTGGTCATTACTAAAAATCAGCAGCTATTGTTTGTTGGAGATAGGGTTAGGGTTAATACTACCATATAGGTATTATAGGTATTATAACATCAGAAACAACATCAAAACAAAAACATTTCTATGAAATACAAATGAAAAATTTGACTTAAATTATACGCTGGCCAACATTCACAAGATCTGCTATAATCTCATGTAAGTTTAAATAAAGGTGTTTATTTTGTGGTTCACTTCTCAGGCCAGCCAAAAATAACAACCTCTATGCATAAACAGATGGGAGGTAAATCATTATGTTGAGCAGGGCGAAGACCAAATACTTTCAAACACTCAGGAAATTGGACTGAAGTTTAAAATGAAAACCTCACAATCATTAAAAAAATACTCTGGCTCAATGGATCTTTCCCACTTACAGCTTTTATGCTCTCAGATCTTTAAACGTTTGATGTTTATTGAACCTCTGAAAATGATATTTGACCAAAGGACAGAAAGGGGCGAAACAGCCAGGTTAAATTGGTGTTGATGTACTAATGCACGTTCCATTAGACCCATTTTAAGCCAGGTTTGCTGGTGAGGGTATTAACTGACAAACCTCTCTGGCCTCTTTCAAGCTTTTTAATGATACGTTGTGTGGTTTTGTCCAGTCAGAGTAAAGTAGAAGGCGTTAGACCAAATCCACAGGGAAGGAAAGCAAAGCATCTTGGTGCATTGTTTGCAGCTGCAGTGCTGGGGCATTTACTACTGTGACACTGAGCTTTCAGAAGAAACACAAATAAAACAAAACCTACAGCGGCCGTGACCTTTCCCAGAGTCCATCCACGGTCCACGGTCCACTGCCCACGGCTCCTGAACCCTTCAGAAATGTAGAAGGTCTGAGTTCTGGGGCACGCGTATCAGGGAATATGTTCACTGAAATAATTGGGCCAGTGCCGTCTTTCTCCACCTGACTGCACGGGTCACCCAGCGTCCTCTCCTAACCTCCGCTCCTGAAATCAGGTCCCGCTGTACAGCTGGAGTCTCTAGATCTCAGTTTAATAAGCGTGGATGATCTACCGTTTGTTTCTGGTTCAGTATGTTACTGCTGGGGTCTCTAAAACAGCTGAGGTTCATTGGCAGATGTTAGAGATGTCACAGTCGATGGATGGTGTTGATTCTATAAGATTAATGGCAAAGCTTTTACTTTGGCCACTGTTGTCACTAATCACAGTGGTGGAGGAAGTACTGAATCTCAGTACTTAAGTAAAAGTACAAATACCCAGAGATATATTTACTTTAGTAAAAGTAGAAGTACCACAATGACAACCCTATTAAAGTAAAAAGTACCTGATTTTAAATGTACTTTAAAGGTCCCATGGCATGGCATTTTTCTATTATTTTATAATGTTTCCTGAGGTGTACTTATATTGTTAGTATGATTTTTACATCATAAAATGTCAATTTAGAAATAAAAGGCATTTTTTTCTATACTGATGTTGCCCTCTGGCTGAATGCCCTGTTTCAAGAGGCGTGTCTGCTATGAGACTTCAGTAAAAACGCCCACTGTTGTGATTGGCTGACATCTTTGCATTTGAAATGAGCGGAGGGGGCGTGGTTTAACAAGGTCTACGACGCACGGGCTGCTGCCAGAGAGACGGATGGACCTGAGTTCACTTCACATCAGTTCTCAGCATGTCTCAGTTCAGTGAACTGTTGTTACTAGAATACACTTCAGGTTATTAGTTTATTTCTAGTCGGAGGGGCTATCACTCATGTCAGAAAGTTAGTAACTTTAGTAAATTATGGATCAGCGCTGACTGGAGACGCGAACCGTTTAGAACGATTCAGTCCGATTTGGTGAACTGGTTCGGTTCACTAAAAAGAACCGATTCAAAAGAATGATTCATTCGCGAACCGGACATCACGGAGACGGAGCGATTGCTAACAAAGTTATTTATAGTAACTACTGAGTTGTGAGAGCGCTGTCTGTCAGCGCGAGTTTATTGTGTCTGTATCTGAGAGTTCTGAATAAAAACGGAGTCCCAGTCACGCCGAGTCCGTCTTCATCATTATTCTACCAACTTTGTAACACATGCAATGTACCATTACAGCGAGATGAATGAGTTAGTAAGTGTTGATTATAGCATTATTTTTAGATATGTTCCTATCATATGAAAAGCGTCAGTGACGCGCATTAAGTACACAGCGCAAACAAAGACACAACAGCAGTAATCGAATGTAATCCAGTTTATTGTGGGGATAGCTGGCTAGCCTAGCCGGATACCCTCACGCTTACCCCCCTTCTGCTTAATCTCGCGCCGCGTTTGGTGCCTCCGCTGTGGGCCAGATGCAGTACTGGGGGTCGGGGATGTTGAAGGCCGAGCTTCGGCGTGCGTGAGGTTTATCTCTAAAGAGATGTGAGTCTGCCGATGTTGAGCAGAAACTCATGACTGTATGCACATTGTAGAACAGATAGACGCGAAGAGGACGTACAAAAACACTGACTCACAAGATAGAAAACACGAAAACACCGTTCTGTCGGGAGAGAGAGAAGCCGCAGTGTGTACACGAATAATAAATAATTAGCTAGACATAAGAAATCACTGATCACAGATAAGAAGGAACTGAAAAAAGACTTCTGTTTTCATTTGTACATCCAAACACTGAGAAACTGCCAGCATACACTCGTTCACAATCCTTGATCTCTCCAGTACAAATATAGCGTTTGCATGGGCGTGCCAGATTCTCTGGGTGGAGGAAAGGAAGGTAACCGTTCCTGTGTGGACGTCATAACAGGAGACTTCAGGATTGGCTAGTCTGGCCTGTCATTTTCTCAAAGGCAGAGAAAGATCGGTTTTACACCGATCAACATTTCTATCCACTTGGGGACAATATTCAGACTAGGGGAACTCATATTAATGTTGAAATACTTCATAAAATGAAAATTTCATGCCATGGGACCTTTAAATATTAAAAGTAAAAGTACTTGCATAACAATTTATTATCTTAATGTCTATTCTAATAATTAAAAAAAAAGCATTTTTTTGGGTTAATGTAATTGTGCTTACCATCTGTGGCCCAGTTTACATTCTGACTTACAATTCTCTTTATCAGGGTGATCTGCAGAGTTAAATATCATTATTCTGAAGCAATATTCTCACTGTAGAAATATTCAGTGAACAGCTTTGACGTATTTAAATCTGCATATTTATGATATTTTTACCCTTATCTTGTTAAATATAGGATATGCTTCAGCTTTCCTTTTATATTCTTAAATTGTATCAATACATTAAATTAGAATAAGACAATATAGGGCTGTTACCAATCAAATTAAATAATTTGCACTGAAAAATTACAACTTAATTAAATGATGTTATGAGATTGTTTTAAATATTGTTTTTAATACAATTAAGAAATGTTGGAAAGAATGTTTTAACATGAAACTAAACTGCCAGTAGGTGGCGGCAGGTATTAATGAGTGAATCATTGAGTCGATTCATACAAACGGCTGATTTGTTCAAGAATGAGGCAGTCGTTTATGAACAGGTCATTGAATCTTTAATTCAACCGATTCATTCAAAACACTGAATCATTCAGTAACGCTCTGTTGCTGCTTTGTTTGGAACTATTTTCGCTGCTGAAATGGAACAAAAACAGTCAATATATTGCATCTAAAATGTGAGTAACTTTTTGTTAATTAATTGTTTATGGAACTGTCAGTGTCATGAAATCAGTGACACATTTTCAGTCGTGATGGCTGTCAGAGTATTGTGTATGCGACTTTAAGAGAAGCCTAAAAGGAAAAGGGGACGTAACGTCAGCTAGTAGCGAAGAAGCACATGTGTACTTGAACCTCTGTTCATTATTGTTTCCATTAATAAATCAAAGAAAGAGTCATCGTCTGCCGCCTTCCTTGACATGGTGTCAGAAGTGGCGAGGTAAAGAGAGAACTACATGCCCGAAAATGCCACTGTTCAAGCCGCCAGACAACTTTACATTCGACAGGCCGGGAGAATGGCCGTCATGGCGACAGCGTTTTGTGAGATACAGAACGGCTGCCAAGCTCACAGCAGAGGACGGGACCGTCCAAGTGAGTACATTAATTTACGCGATGGGAAATGAGGCAGAAAATATTTTCAAATCCTTCGTTTTCAATGAAAGAGAAAAAGAAGACGATTTCGAGACAGTTTTGAAGAAATACGATGACTACTTTGTACCGCAGACCAACATCATTCACGAGAGGGCGCAGTTTCACCAGCGATCTCAGAGATCAGGGGAAAAAGCTGAGACATTTATTCGTGCACTGTACGAGTTGTCAGAAAACTGTGACTTTGGTGCTAACAGAAATGAGAACATCAGAGATAGATTAGTTGTAGGAATTAGAGACAAGGATCTGTCAAAAAGATTACAACTAATTAAAGACCTCACACTGGATGTTGCAGTACAAATGATAAGACAAGCAGAGGAAGTTACACACCAGGTCAGCCAGCAGGGGGATCCAATGTGCAGCGTTCAAGAGATCAGAAGACCCAAACAGCGTACTGGCTACAGGTCTGAGCACAGCAGAGAAAGCCAACCTGGTAAAATACGGAATGGCGAGGACAAATGCAGCCGATGTGGCAAAACAAAACATAAAGACAGAGAGAAATGTCCAGCTTTTGGAGCAGAATGTAGGAGATGTCACAAGAAAGGCCACTGGGAACGCATGTGCAAAACTAAATTAGTCCATGAAGTCATGAGGGAAGATGGAGAATCTGACTCATTTTACCTTGGATCAGTACAGCAGCCTGGAAAAGGCAGCACTGAAACATGGACTGTCAATGTGACAATAGGAAATACACCAGTAGTATTTAAAATAGATACAGGGGCGGATGTGACAATAATAAGCGAACAGACATTCCAGAATCTACAAAAGAAGCATGAACTGTGCAAAGCAAATGTTATACTCAACAGTCCGGGAGGCCAGCTAAAATGTGTGGGTCAATTCAGAAGCCACATAAAACATAAAGCGGAACAGTACGAACTGACCATATATGTTGTAAAGGGCCCAACAGTGAATAATCTTCTCAGTGGAAGGGCAGCTAAAGAAATGGGCTTGGTTAAACGAATAGAAGAAGTAAATACTAACAATGGGGACCACGGAAGGCTAAACACTGAACCAGTTAAGATTCTACTCAGAGAAGGAGCAGAACCGTATGCTGTTAATACTGCTCGTAGAGTCCCATTGCCGCTGCTTCAGAAAGTGAAAGAAGAATTAGGAAGGATGGAAGCTAGTGGTGTGATTGAGAGAGTCACCCAACCAACAGACTGGTGCGCACCTATGGTGCCCGTCATCAAACCCAACGGACAGGTGCGAATATGTGTAGACCTGAAGAGACTGAATGGAAACATCAAAAGAGAACGATTCATGCTGCCGACAACAGATGAAATTCTCGCAAAACTAACCGGAGCCAAAGTGTTCACATCGCTAGATGCCGCAAGTGGCTTTTGGCAGATACCGCTGCATCCTGACAGCAGCCGGTTAACAACATTCATCACACCATTTGCCAGGTATTGTTTTAAAAGACTTCCTTTTGGCATTAGCATTGCACCGGAGATTTTTCAACGAAAAATGCAAGAGCTGTTGTTTGGTCTGGAAGGAGTCCAAGTGTACATGGATGACGTCATCGTATATGGAGCGACGATGCAAGAACACGACACACGATTGGAGCAGGTAATGAAAAAAATGGAACTCGCCGGCCTGAGATTAAATAAAGACAAATGTAAGATCCGAAAAAGTGAGCTGCACTTCCTGGGTCAGGTAGTCGACGAGAACGGAGTCCGAGCAGACCCCGAGAAAGTCAAAGCTATTGCTGAACTCAAAGCCCCAAGTAATGTACATGAACTAAAGAGAGTGCTGGGGATGATTAACTATATGGGAAAATACATATCCCATTTGGCAACACTGGGAGGTCCACTATACGAACTCCTACGAACTGAAACGGCATGGATTTGGGACTCAGCACAGGAGCAAGCTTTCCGACAACTAAAGGAAGCGCTTATGACATCGCCAGTATTGTCATTTTATGATGCAGAGAGGCCAACAACTGTATCTGCCGATGCAAGCAGTTACGGCTTGGGAGGAGTGCTACTCCAACAACACGGAGACTGCTGGAAGCCAGTCGCATACTGCTCGCGAACCCTTACTAGTGCGGAACGTCATTATGCACAGATAGAGAAAGAGTGTCTCGCAGGAGTCTGGGCGTGCGAACATTTCAGCAAATACCTGAGTGGAATGGGGCATTTCAAACTCATTACAGACCACAAGCCGCTGGTTCCTTTGATTAATTGTAAAGATTTGGACAATGTACCAATCAGATGCCAGAGACTTTTACTCAGACTGATGAGATTCAATGTGACAGCTGAGTATGCTCCAGGTAAAACACTTGTTGTAGCAGACACTTTATCACGAAGCCCACAAAGCAGCACCATGGACAGCACCACGGAAGTGGACGTCAGCTGCTATGTCAATGCAATCGTTGAATGCCTTCCTGCTTCAAAAGGCAAAATAAGTGCAATTCGGGATGCGACGCAACAAGATGGAAAATTGCAGAGAGTGAAGCACTTAATTGGAATCGGATGGCCTGAACATGCTCGTGATGTACATCCCTCTGTGAGAGACTTTCACGGATTCAAAAGTGAATTGTCTGAGACTGACGGCTTACTTACTAGAGGAAACCGTATCATCATACCAGAGTCTCTTCGAGGAGAAATTATCGAACGAATACATGAAGGACATATGGGCTTGACCAAATGTAGGGAAAGAGCACACACATCTGTATGGTGGCCAGGACTGTCCTCTGAATTAAAACAGAAAATTGAGAAGTGCACATTCTGCTGCAAACACAAAAGAACACAGAGAAAAGAACCTCTGAATCCAACTCCGTTGCCAGAAAGACCATGGCAGCGCCTGGGGGTAGATTTATGTGAGTACAAAGGAAAGAACTACATCGTACTCTCAGACTATTATTCCAGATTCTTAGAAATCCTACACCTATCGAGCACTACAGCTGAACAAGTAGTCACCAAGCTCAAGGCTACATTTGCACGATTTGGAATCCCAGAAGTCGTCGTGTCGGACAACGGCCCACAATTTGCGAGTGAAACATTCCAGTCATTTAGCTGTGAGTATGATTTTGAGCATGTGACTTCAAGTCCACATCATCCCTCGAGTAATGGTCATGCAGAACGTGCAGTCCAGTCAGCAAAAGCCATCCTACGGCAAAAGGACCCGGTATTAGCGTTGCTGAGCTACCGAACAACCCCAAATGTGTCAACTGGAGTGAGCCCGGCAGAACTTTTGATGGGACGGAGACTCAGGAACACATTACCAACACTGGGCCGCAACCTCATTCCTAAGTGGCCAGATCAGAGACTGATACGTAGGCGAGATGATGCTGCTAAGCAACAACAGGCATTCTATTTTAATAGACGGCATGGAGTGAGAAACTTGCCTCCACTAAAGCCAGGAGATCCAGTCCTTGTCAAGTTGGATGGGGAAAAACAGTGGAAGTCTCCAGCGACAGTCATGGGGCAGAGTTCAACGGAGCGCTCTTACATGATCAGTAGCCCAGAAGGGGGAATGAAAAGGCGTAATCGGCGCCACTTACAGCTTCAATGTCCCTCAGAGAGCAGTGATGATGCCAAAACAACAGGGCACCCAGAAACAAAGTGTGATGGGGACACAGTTCGAACAAATGACTCACTGCTCACACAGACTAGTGAAGGATGTAGAGTAACAAGATATGGTAGAGTGAGTAAACCAGTTCAGAAGCTGAATTTGTAATACTGTATGTCTTACAAGTAGTGTAAGAATTGAGGTTAACAAACTGTTGTAATGTCAATGTTAGTGGTTGAAGTTTAGAATAGGGAAAGTAAAGAGAAGTAAAATGTTGATAAATGTGAGAAGCATTAATACTGTTATGTAAGTCATGCATACAGTTATTCTCTAATGAAGGGAACTATAGTTCGTTGTTTAAGAGAGCATAAGTTGAATCTTTAAAACACTGCCTTGTGTTAATTATTGTAGAGGTAATATACTATGTTCATTGTAATTCGGTATACCAGTTCTTCTGTTAAAAGAAAAGGAAGAAAGTTCTTAAAAGGGGGAGATGTCAGAGTATTGTGTATGCGACTTTAAGAGAAGCCTAAAAGGAAAAGGGGACGTAACGTCAGCTAGTAGCGAAGAAGCACATGTGTACTTGAACCTCTGTTCATTATTGTTTCCATTAATAAATCAAAGAAAGAGTCATCGTCTGCCGCCTTCCTTGACAATGGCATTCAGGAAAACAGCACTCATGGTCGTTTGATGTTTTTAACTGTACTATTATATGTTTTAAATATAAAAACTCATTTTGAATCATTACTGTAGTATGTGACTGAATTTCTCTGAGTGAGCGGCAGAGCCAGACAGTAACGGAGAACATTTACTTGAGTACAGTACTTAAGTACAATTTTGAGGGATCTGTACTTTACTTGAGTATCATTTTTGGGGAGTACTCATGACTTTACTCAAGTACATTTGAGAGGCAAATATTGTACTATTTACTCCGCTACATTTCTATCCATAACCGTAAGTACCCATTGCTTCTTCTTCTTCTAATAAAAAAAAAGGAAACAAGAAAATTCTCGGAAACCCTCAATTTGTTGCTTCCCTCTCAAACGTGATTGGATTGTGCAGGCGCCACTGATTGGGACAGCCTATCAGCAATCACCTTCAGCTTTCCGCCAAAGTCAACTCCATGGTCAGATTTAGATAAGAAATTATGTTCTTGAGTATGCGGTGTGTTTAACACAGTCAGGTTCAAATGTGGGTGCAAAAAATCCATTAAAACTCTAGCAGAGGCTTGTCAGAGCGTTGCCATTGTGCTATTGCCTTGTGGGCAAGTGAGAAATGTTAAATAAAGCAACATGGTAAAAAGATGAAAATGACTTGATTTTACTTTCAATTCCTTTTACATTCTCCAAGGTATTAACATTAACATTTTTCTTAACTCCATGTAGGACGTTTCTTTACATAAATGTAAGCACTGTGGGAGTAGTAATGCAATATTTAGAAAATGTACTCTTTGATACTCAAGTATAGGGATGTAACGATTTGACCAAAAATAAAAACCTCGATTAATTGAACATTTGACCTCGATTACGAATAATGTACGATTATTTTGCTATTGCTATTTATTTTCTACTATTAAAGTTTAAAAAACTTTTTTTTCTAATGAAAAAGTGCATTTCTTTGTGATTTTAAAATACTTGAAGGAAACGGTTCACTTTCAACAGTTATTGTCTATGGGGCAGATTTCTGCTTGTTGTACATTAGATACAGATACATTAGCACAGTAGGCCTACATTACATTCATTTGAATGCATTAATGAGAGAGTGATGGTGTGTGTGAATAACTCATACCTTCTCTATTCATTATGAAGCTGTGGTTTGTACTTACTGCAAAGGTATTAAAATGTATGCCTATAACGGTTGAGTTTCTAAGCTCATTTAGTGACTTTACTGTGCGTTCACACCGCCGCCGGCTATAGCGTCAAACTTCGCTCTGGCCGCCCTGCCATCGATGCTGTAGAAAGATTCGTGGACGTGCTGCCACTCTGAGGTAGATCGAATGCTTGGTCTTTTTTAAAACTGCATTTAAAGGGGCTGCAAAATAAAACACTCATGTTGATCGGTGTTTGTGCAGACTGACCACAGGTAGGGTATAACCGTATAAGATAACCTCATGAAATCATTTAAATGTGAATAGGGATGAAACGGTATGGAAATTTCACATCACGATTATAGTGACCCAAATTATCACGGTTATCAATATTATCACGGTTTTGTTCAAATGAGATGAAAGTGTTCAAAAAGAACAGATGCACAAACTTAAATCATTTCAACAAGTTTTATATTTGAAAATCAACAAACAACAAATAAATCAAGCAGCTCTATGCACTTTTTTAAGCTTGATTCTATTCTGTGGGATTTCCTTCCTTATAATGGTCGTCGTCAATAGCAACGCATAAATAATAATAATAATTTGTCGTAAATATAATCTCTAATATTATCTCTGATGAGAATATTGCTTGAGAATATATTTACAGTGTTCAGCAATGATGCATTTAAATCTAGCATATTTTGTGTAAGAGCCCAAAGAGTATCCTAGTGAAATAATGCATATCCATATTTCCATATGATTTGACAGTTTATTTTATTAAATATCAAAAGGTGTGGATCATACCTGACACCTAGATGAACACTTTACAGTCAGTTTCATGACTGTCATTCTCTTCAAATGTTGAAGTCAGAAACGTGTATAACGTTACCAATGTTGTATGTAACTTTAGAGACGGTCCCTAAATTCGCCAGCGTTATGCCAGTCAAATCAGATGCGCTTTGGTTCTGCTGTGTTTGTTTGAAACCATTTTCGCTGCTGAAATAGAACAAAAATAATCAACCACTGTATGATGAGTGAATATCCTGCATACATCCCACATTTATCTCTGCTTTGAGTGCAGATTTCAGCGAGTGATGAGATGAGAGATGGCTTTTGAGAAGACTATAATAAGTTCAACAGCCAGAGTGGCAATAGTGTGCAGCCGACACAACGTTACACCCGCAAATGGCGGTTGTTAATGTCAAGCCCTGATTATCCCTTAAATGTCACCCTAATCTGACGCCGAACTGCGTCATAGCTCATTACCATAAAGTTGACCTGATTTCAACTCTCCTCGACGCCCGAATCATCCAAGATGCGCCACGCCGCTCTTGCCGGAGCTCGCCGCTGGGCTCCCATTGAGAATGAATGACTTCTGGCCACTTTGACGCTCTCGCCGGCCGCGGTGTGAACGCACAGTTAGTCACAGGACAGCGTTGACACTGCGATTCTGCGCTTCTTTCTGCGCGCGATCTTTCCGTGATGTGCGAGCTTCTGTCTGAGTGTTCGTTTGTCACAATATATCAGGCATTAGTTCAACATAATACACATCTGATGGTCGAAACTCGCTTTAATGTTCAAACTGGCAGGGCTTAAACCACATACAAATGACAAGCTCTGTGAGGACGCAGGTGATAGAGGTCTGCCTTCAGGGCGCACGCGTTGTCAGAGATGCGACACGGCTCGGCTCTCTGTTCCAGAAAGAAGCTGAGCACTGAACGGATAAGTTTTCCGTATTGTTGTTTTTGAATAGTGCACAATCGCTTTAAATGTTGAAACTGGCAAGCCTTTAAAACGCATACTTGACAAACTTTATGAGCACGAAAGTGAAAGCGATCTGGCTTCGGGGCTCTGTGTGTGTGTGTGTGTGTGTGTGTGTGTCAGTCAGCGCGTAGGCTATAAGAACAGCAATTAACTGACCTGTATAAACTGTGTAAAACATGCAGTTACTATAGTGATTCTGGACATCTATAAACACAGATAACTGCTCCTGCATCTCTCGGTGTGCCTGCAAACTGCACTTGATGTGACTGACGGGGCGGAGTCACGTGAAAACCGAAATAACCGACATGGGAAAAATATGTCGGTTAGAGGTTCTGAATGTCGGTTACGGTTATTTTTCGATTAATCGTACAGCCCTACTCAAGTACTTTTAAAAACAAGTACTTCAGTACTTTTACTTAAGTAGACATCTGACTGTAGTAATTTTACTTGTACTTGAGTAAAATTTAGCAAGGGGTATCTGTACTTTTACTCAAGTAATGAAGCTGTGTACTCTGTCCACCTCTGGTGAGCGGCGCTGATTTGCTTAAATTTCTCCTCATGAGGCTGCGCGAGCCTCAACAGCGCAACCTTACCGTCAGTTCATTACAAGAGGACAAGCGTTAATGTCGAGCCCTGAAACTGATCAGAAAATGTAACGAAAATGTAACAAAACGTTGTAGAAATGTAGTAGAAAGTATAATAATTGCTGCAAAATGTAACGAAGTAAAAGTAAAAAGTATGCACTATTGATTCTACTTAAGTAAAGTACAGATACGTGAAAAATGTACTTAAGTAAAGTAACTAAGTATTTGAACTTCGTCACAATCGACCTCACAAAACTACTCTCGGACAGACTTCTTAGGCACTGTAACCGTTTAATGATCTACAGCAAAATAGAGAGAGCTTTGGTGAGAACTAAACAAATATTGAATTACTACATTAGTAATTTCTCACTAGAAATGACATCAGAAGTGGAAAATGTTGGTAAAAAACGTACATTTACACACAACTGTCACAGAATGGAAAGCACAGGATTGTGGAATATCAAAGGCAGCGAAGGATACATAAATGCTGCCTTCAAAAATCGATCAGATGAAGGTATCTCTGGAGACAGGAAGTGAAGCTAACATTAAATTCGGACGTGCCATGATGTCTTTCTGCCTTTAAATGTGTCCTCCGAAGGCAGCATTTTGCAAATTTCGGACGCAGCCCTTGTCTAAACCTCGTTTCACTAATTGTGCTCACCTGATCCTCTGATCCCTTTATATTGAGCTCCTTTCCCTCTTGTCTTTGCTGGTTCAGTGTGTGCATATGTTTCTCGTATTGCTTGTCAAGTCCGTTCTAGATTTAGTGTCTCTGTCAGTTCTAGCTTTGAATTTATTTATGTTCATTTTTTTTCTTTGTTCCTGAATTTGTAGTTCAGTCTAGGGTCTGTCTTTATTTTGCACTAGTTTTCTCCAGGCTTTATTTTTGGTTTCTCTTGTTTTTCCTCTTATTTGTTAGCTACTCTTTTATTTTTCCCTTTTCTAGCTCCAGTTTTATTTTGTTTCTCATTTGTTTTCTGGTGTTCTAGTTTTGCCAGTTTTTATTTGCGTTTTGTTTTCTTTCGTTGTCTTGAGTGTTGGCTCCTGCCTTCTCCCTGGGATTCCCTGCCTGCTGGCTCCTTCTGCCTGGCAGCTAGACTAGTTCTGAATCTGTGAGCAGAAAGTACCTGATCTCTGCTTCATTGCGCCCTGCCCTGTCTTCACCACTACCATCTACCTGGCCTGGTCAGTCCTCAGCGTTTCTTCGACCTGCTGTATCCTGGAGCTGGTTCCAGCAGTCTGTCCTTTCATTGTTTCCCGTTGGCCCTGCTGTTTGGACTGTCAATAAATTGTCTTTGTTCACTCTGCATCTGGGTCCTCCATTTCAGAATACCTGACAATATCCTTCCCTATTAAAATTGTGCACTGTATAACGTTTATTCATAAATGATTTATATCCATAAACATTACATGTGAATTCATAAAGCTTGCTTTCTTTGGGGTCAAAAGTGTAAAATCCTGCCATGAATCTTTGCTTCTTCCAAATATTCTGATGTGGAGCCCTAGATTGACCTTGACTGTGGGCGGTTGACAAAGACACTTCATGCTCCTGTTACTGGCAGGCTACTTCATCTAAATATGTTATCATTTGTTTTAAATGATGTAGTGTTCTTCTCTTTTTGCAAAGTTACCTGCTGAAGCACATGCATAAGTTCTACCTGCGCCTTCATGCCCTCCTATGCATCTGTAGCACTGACAGTCTGAATGTAATTACAAGTTATGACAGCAGAGTCTCCTAGCAGGGGGTTTCCCAACACAATTCAGCTTGCCCTAATGCATCCTGACATCCGCTCAGAACAATGAGGCTGGGCCTCACCCTGGGAAACATATGCCAACACGGCTACAGTCCAGCCATTTGTGGACTGCATGAGGAAAAGGCCCAACATTAATGCAAACAGACTCATGTAGTGCAAAATCAGCTAATGCCCTTTCACCAGACGTAATGCCATGTGAGCAGACGGCTTCCTTGGGCTATCTATATAGGTCAGTGCCGAGCGTCCTGTAATCTTGCTTCGGATGAGCTTCCATATTATTGGCTTGGGAGGGTTCCTTAATCAGAAGTGCTGAGATTGCAGCAGTTATATTTCTGGGAGGCAATCTTTTAGAAAAGGCACAAAGTCTAATATTTTTAGAAGTGCTTTCATTAGGGATGAGATTTGTGGCAAAATTTACATTACAAATCAGCAAAATATTTTTAACCATCAAAGTGTTAATTTTTTAAAGAATTTATTTTAAACTTTAAGCATTGATTTTAAAAGCCTTTGAATTTGCTCTGGGGGAGAGAAAAAAAACAGTTGAATCACTCATGCCATTTTCTTGGACCAACAAGAAAACTCATAACACTGACAAAAAAGATTAAATGAAGTGGATTGACCAAGACTTTAATTCTACAACAGATGCAAAACACTTTCAAAGTTTGATTGCAGACAGTCTGACACAAATTGTACCAGTGTGGTTTTGTCAAGTCAGAATAAAACAACTCGATAGTAGCTCAGCCTCGTCCTGTATATTTTGCATTAATTGGTATACAATAAGACTCTGCATTGTGCGCTTAAAGACAGTGGTGACCTTCAGTCATGGGTATTTTCACAATGTACTACAACTCTTGTATATTATTGCTTCATTATTAAACTCTGGAACATTTATCAACTGTGGTATTTACATTTTAGTATACTAAACACTGATTACTCATGTTGTACAATTTTGCCCCATATTATGGTATGGTTACTGACAGAAAAAATGGCCTATATAGACTATCTAGACAGGTGGAGCTAGGGGAGGTGGAGGATTTCAGAGAGAAAACTGAACCAGACTATTTATTTTGAGCAACCAAGCCTATCGGCTGCAGAATGACCAGAGGCCAGTCAGCGGGTGCTGTGTTGTAAATTATGTGATGATCAGCCAGTGACATGTTTCATGCCTGAACCATATATCTATCAACAATAATGACCAGCTAAGTGTACATTATCCCTTAAATATTGTATATTTCTGATGTTTAAATGTATGTTTGTTTTATGCCCAGTTTGTTTTATGCCCAACAACCCAATTGCCCAGTAATTGGGTTGTTGACGTGACATGGCATTTTCTATGTCACACAAGATAAAAATGAATATAGTTAATATTGTCATCATTTAACATGCAGTAAATGGTTAAACATGCCCTAGTCTTACCTGTTGATATAAAATCTGCTTTGTCTTTAGATTTGTTTTATTTTTTAGCTAAATCTCAAAATTGTCCTACAGTGTGACTGTCTCAAGCATGTTTCAATAAATTACAACTTTTATAAATTAAAAAGAAAAACATACAAATGTTAATAAATACATCAGGCATAATTTTACAAGTGTCTATTTTGACAATCATTTTTTTCATCCATATATTTATAAAAGCGTAGGAACTTAATACATTTTGTCTCTGAAAACCATGTCCTCCGGTGTGACATCAAATGCTGATTTTAATTTACGTGCAATTCCAGTTTAAGTTGAATTAGTTGTTTGATTATTTGCACATGATAAGATGTTGTCTCAGAATTGTTCAAATATTTAACTTTTTTGGAACCACTATACAGTAAAAGTGTTCTGTTGTCCATTGGTGCAACACGCCTATATTCTTAATTATTTCTGTCATAGGACACATTTCGATAATTTTTTTTAAAAAAACAGTGAAATTATTGCTATACTGACTCCTCATTTTCTCAAACATCAGACTTCACACTTCATTTTTTTTTACTGCTTATTTGTAAACTACCCATGTCCTCACATTCACGTCTATAAGCTTGTAAGGCTTGTATTCCCTCATCTCCTTGAAAGTCAATGGCAGACAGGTGGACAGCGAAAGACTTGGATGAGAGCGGGACACCTGACACTAACCTCTGCTCTCAGTGCTCATGTGGCCCTGTGGTTCACAGAGAAATATTGTTAATCAATTCCACAGCCTGCCTGCAAGTTAAAATAAATAAAAGTTAAAAGAAGACAAAGTTTATCTAGTGCAAGCTTCTTTAACTGGAATCATTATTCATATCTATCCGCTTTTAAATCAGTGAATTCAGTAAATGTCGGAAGGTTCTTCCCCACATTAATTTGGTTACTGTGACCTCCTAAAAAGTTATAGGGAGACAAGGGTGTAGGTAAACACAGACAGGTCAGACAGGTTTAAAGGGATGTCTGGCAGCTGGGAATGGGGTGTTGTTATCCACTGTAAAGATGGAAGAACTCCTTACTGTCTGATTTTATTATGGGCTGAATTAAGTCAGTGTCACCAGCTAATTAATATATCAGTCAGCAGAGGCACCATAGGCAAAGGGTGAACCAACTCCAGGGTAAGGATATGTGCTTCCCCTTGAAGCATTTAAATAGATTTCCTAGTTTCAACCAACGTGTCACCTAGCAACAATAACCTACACATCCTAGTATAAACGCTCCAGTTAACGTTCCACTGTTCACAAACCACTGTTAATTTTAGCAACAACAAAAAAAAAGCATGCTGTATGCGTGATTTGGCCTGGCAGCCAATATAAATAATAAATAAACACTGCCTTAACTAATGCAGCAAAATCCTGCGTTTAGACCTGGCATCATATGCATTGATGATGTCCTTGTTGTTGTTTTTTTGGTTATAGCACTCTCGATATGCAGCAGTCTCAAGGATGAAAGTCTCTCCTGGCCAAGTACCAACCAGTACCTTACGCGACACATAGCTAAAAACAATCTCTCACATGTTGCAGTCCCCACCAGTAATGTGTAATGAAAAATGTTTTTCCAAGTTTGGATAAAATCCAGTCGAGAGTGCCTCCTTAACAAAGTCACGAGATGTGTGACGTGAGTTCAGTTTCATTAAATTTATGTTGTTACAGGCCAATTTTGGGTTGAGAGAGGGTGGTCTCATATTTATTTAAAAGACACTGTGCGCCTTCTGGGTCACATTTTAGCTCTGCATCCGCACTCTTTGCTATTTCCATGGTCTGAGTGGAAAACCTGGACTGATAATCACCCAACAGGGTATCCAAAACAGGAAAGTAGAGCTGTTGGGCCCACTTCTCTTTCATGCTTTGTGTGATGTTTGTTCGGTATTCTCTTTGTCCGAGTGAACTTATGACAACACAGGAAGCCAATGTAGCAGTCTTTTCAGAGTTCGCTTATGTGTGCGATCGTGTTCATCTTCACTGACTAAAATGTCAAGTAAATTACAGAATGCGTCAATCTCGATCCATAATTCTTGCCACTTTTCAGTGGTCCTCATGCTCTCAAGGCCCTTTATTGTCTTTCTTTTGTAGTGCCTTGTGCGCAACATGAATCATACTAAAAACATGGTAAAACACTACAAGACACAAATAGAATGTGGCCTTCTTGAGATGGCTTAAATGACCGGATGCCTCAACAAACCTGTGATAAGGCCGAACAGAGAGCTCGGAAAGAGTGGAAAGCAGGGCTCTTATTGAAGCCTTTGCAGCTGCTATGTTTTATCATCGACACACCCATCTCATATTGCTAAGTGCTGTAATTTCAGCTTTAACTCCAAGCTCCTTTTGGTGCTGCTGGGGTGCATGATGTGTGCCTGGTTTTGGGGAAAAAAAATGCATACAGACTCTCGAGGATGTGAAAAAACATAGTTGCTGTATGATTTAACTTGCATCGACCAAAACCAATTTCAATTATACATTGAATGTATACCACAGATGGATGGTCATGACAGAGTTTCTGGACATGACAGCCACTCCGTCATGACTTTGTGCAACAATGGGTAAAGTGTATATTCCACATGCATCCAGAAATCCACGCATCCAGCTCTTTACGTGTCCATAAAGTCCAGTAGCATCAACTCTTTCAGAACAGTCAACAAACCATTCCCTTCAATGCCATGGATTATTTTGTCTGACTAAGTATGCAGCTATTTCTAAAATTAAATTTTGTGTGGGCTCGTTAGATTGAACGGGGCTTTTAATCGAGTACAGAAAGCCTTGTCACGCCTGGCATACCAGACACAAAGCTCCAAAAAGTTCCCACGATTTGCTAAACTTTCTCTCTCATCGTGCCCTCTCAGTGCAAGTCCTTGTTTTCCTATATAGAGCAATGGATGCTGCATATTCTCTATTGTTCTGCACTGTGGTCCTGTGAGATTCAGTTAACTGTGCAGCAATGGAACCAGTAGCTTTGGTTTGCTCAAAGCAGTGCCACTGCTCAGTACACTGACGATGTGGTGCTCTGTCTGCATGTCTGTAACGTGCGTGCGAAAGTCATCCAATCACATACCGTTTAGTGGGTATATAAACGGGAACTTTAAGGCACTCTTGTGTGTCAGAGCTAGAGGTCTGCTACCCGACCCTTGACGGATCCCTGTCGGGTCGGGTTCAGGCTAATGTTTAATGAACAGCCTCGGGTTCAGATCGGGTTCGGTTTTGTAATTAAGAAAAACCAAATCGGCTATATATACATATATATATATATATATATATATATATATATATATATATTGAGAAATTGTCAATTCTTGAATTTGAATTGAATTTGAATTGATGTCAAAAACAGGATCTAGAATTACAATTCGAATTTGAATTAAAGGAAGCAGAATTGAAATTCAATAAAAATTCAAAGACATTCATATACATGTCCATCTTGCCATAGCAGCTTCCTCTGCACTAGTTGAGAGAAATTTTAGTGTTGCAGGAAAGATCTTCAGACCAGAACGGTGCAGACTCAATGATAAAACATTTGAGGAGCTATTGAGAATTATATGCAACAGTGTTGCACAGTGAGTTTTGCACTGGAATAAATGATAACTGAATTTACAACGACTTTGTGTTATTTGATTACTTTGAAATTAAAATAACATTGGAACAAAAATAATTAAACAACATTGAGGGGGTCATTTATTTCAAGAATTTGATCACTATCTATATTTTAGAACAAAATGTATGCAGGGTTGAGGAGTGACTACACTGTAATAAAAAATATTAAATTCACAATGTGCTATAAACTAAATAATTTAGAAATTTTACTTTAAAAAAAATAACCATAAAAACTACTTAAATATTATGTGTAATATTGTTACCATATATTTTTAAGTAGATAGTGTGATTTTTTTTTTGCAGGCAGGTGTAATGAAATTATGTTATTAAATTACAAAATGTATGTAATTATATTTTGTTGTATTACTGAGGTAAAATGTGTAATTCAATTAGTTACTAATCATATTATAAGGAAATTGGTTTGCATTGATAAAGTAATCCAAATAAAGTAATCCAAACCAAATTTATAATGGGTAACTTATGACAGTAAGCAATTACATTTCCAAAGTAACCTCCCTAACACTGAATGTATGTGAGATTCAACACGCGTGACTGTGTGGAATTTCTTTGAATTGTCATGAATTTAATTCCACTTCCTGTCATTCAAATTCAACTTCCTGTGGGGAGGAGGCAATTCAAATCAAATTCCAATTCATGAATTGAATGGAGGCCAATTCTGAAATTTTGAATTTTGCACAAGCCTGCGGTGAAGTGTGCTTTATTATTTGTTGTTTGGTTTTCTATTGACAGTTCGAATTATAAGTTTTATGTTAGGTAAAGCTGTGTTGATATAGTATTTAGCTATGGGGCTCTCGCTTTTGTAAGACTGTTCACTGATCCTTGGGAACTTACTACTCAACGTCCTGTAAAATCCATGCTTGCAAAGGTTCTGCACGATCCTTTTGTTTATAAACATTCTCATGGTCTGAATTGGGCTCAAATTGGTATGGCAAAATGCCATTGTTAATATTTACACCTGAGCAGATAAATCTTACAGTTATGGTAAGGTCTGTGACATTTCCGGAACATGGTCTAAGCAGTTCGGCAATCACAATGGGCCAGCTAACCAATCAAAGCACATTTCATATTTCGGAAAGAGGGGCTTCATCGAAACAGGACCTAAACATGCCGGGAACAGACTGGGAAGAGAGGTGCTGCAATAATGTAAAATATGTGGAAAAATAATGTTTCAATCAAATCAAGCATGATTTAGTACACCGCAAAAACAAAATCACCCCTTATCAGACCTTAAGTGGGGTCTGAAAACTTGGTCCATATATCAAACACACTTGCACGTACATGTATGAAACTCGGTACACATATAGACCTCATCGGGCCGAACTTTTTTCGTGCTCTAAGTTATGCATCAGCCCAACAGGAAGTGAGGTATTATGAGTTGTTCGGAAAACGCATGCTCTGGAATTTAATATACTCCTCCTCCTCCATTGTTTCAATCAGTGCCATACTCGGTCAGCATTAAGACAAGATATTGAGGATGCTAAATTGCGAGCGGATTTTTGATATCTCGAATGGTTTGGCCGTGGTGAAGAAACAAATTTATGGCGAGAAAAGGGAAACAGGAAGTGTGTTATAACTTGTGCAAACATTGACTGATTTTGATAAAACTTCAGCTGTGTGTTTGTTGTAAAAGGCCGATCACATGGATATGACTTTTGAAAGTTTTAGCGCCACCAACTGGCAGCAGGAAGTGTGTCACTTTCAAAAATGCTTTGAATCACCATCTTATTTTCACCCGATTGACATCAAACTTCATCAGTATAATGTGAAAACATGACAGATATAGACATACGAATGGATTCCTGATATTTTAAATACTGTTGCCATGGCAACGTGTCAAAGTTTAATAATCTTTTGGCTGTTTTTGAGGCTCTTAGCATGCTTGAAATTGTTTGAAACTCAACACACACATCATATATGTCAGTCAGTGGAAATGGGCAAAGCCTCAGAAATGGGTGTGTTGGAGGGGCTCTATAGTGCCACCTTTTGGGAGGGGGGGTTAGTTTTATCTACAGTCACCAAACTCGGTACCTATATTGTTCTCTTCGAGCCGGACAACTTTCTAATTTACAGTCATTAGCTCCGACCAACAGGAAGTCAGATATTTTGGTTTGAACGTGTATTTTGGGATAAATCAGGCTCTGAGTTTTTACGTTCTCCTCGTAGGCAATTTATTCAATCTCCACCAAACTCGGTCAACATGAAACAAAGATACGGAAGATGCTAAAATGCGAACGGATATTGGATACCTCAGATGGTGTTGCCATGGCCATGGATTAAATAAGGACAAAAAAGGGGAACAGAAGTTGTCTCATATCTTGTAAAATCATATTTTGATTTCAATTAAATTAAGATTGTATGTTCAGTAATTGAACTTGGATTAATTTAAAATGAATGTACTATTTTTCAGATCAATATATTTATTTATTTAAAATATTTCTTTGAATAATCTATTCTGTGTCTGTGTGTGCTGCCCTCCCCTCAATGAACAGAAGATGGCAGCATTGTGTTACAGGATAAAAAAACATTCCATCTCTCTTTCTCTCTGCCAATCCCTCTTTGTGTGTGTGTGTGTGTGTGTGTGTGTGTGTGTGTGTGTGTGTGTGTGTGTGTGTGTGTGTGTGTGTGTGTGTGTGTGTGTGTGTGTGTGTGTGTGTGTGTGTGTGTGCTTGTTTATGTGATTTATGAGGACACAAATTTGTATAATGACATGGGTATTACACTGGTATTACAACGTGTGTGTGTTTAAAAATATACTAAACAATGTTTTATTAAAATGT